>OY978223.1:34535096-34647591 GCA_963854785.1 Vaccinium vitis-idaea | reverse complement strand
AAGCTTATTTTATTTTTTTTGTCCAAACTCTCTCTCTCTCTCTCTCTCTCTCTCTCTCTCTCTCTCTCTCTACAAAGAATTATTATTATTTTTTTAATTTTTTAATTTTTTGTTCATGACTTAGCGACTTACTTACAAGTTGCAAAACACTATTTTTTTTTTCACAAACAAAAAAATGTTTTTTTTTTTTTCAAAATGTTTATTAGATAAAAGGCAATGTATCAATTATCAAACATGGCAAAAAATATTTTAAAAGCTTATTTTATTTTTTTGTCCAAACTCTTTCTATCTCTCTCAAAATTAAAATATAAAATAAAATAAATCAATAAAATTTTTGTAACTTCTTTTTCCCTCTTGTTTATTTTCTTGTTCATGACTTAATTTTTATAATTTTTATAAATCAATAAACTTGATATAAATATATAATTCACTAACACAAGTTACACAACAAAAAAATAATTCTTTTTTATTTTTGTGATTATCAAAAAATACATACAAATAAATTATTTAACATTTTTTTTTTGCCTTGTGCCGTGCCCGTGCCGAGCAGCCGAGCCGCCATGCCGTGCCGCGCCAGGCCAACTTCCGTGCTCGTGCCGTGCCGTGCCAGTCCAACTTTCGTGCTCGTGCCGTGCCGTGCCATGTCCGTCCTACTTCCGTGCCGTGCCGTGCCAACTTCCGTGCTCGTGCCCGTGCCGTGCCGTGCCTCGTGCCACGTTGACTTTTTATCGTGCCCATGCTGTGCTCGTAGAAGACCGTGTCGTGCCGTGCCACGTGCCACCTTAGCCCGTGCCGTGCCCGCTCATTTCCGTGCCGCGTGCCGTGCCGCGTGCCAACTTATACCGTGCCGTGCCAAGATTTTACCGTGCCTCAGGCGTGCCGTGCCGCCTCCCGACGGGCCGTGCCCGTGCCGGCTCGGCCCGTTTGACACCTCTGGCTAGGTCACACACAAAAACACACACACAAGAAATCCGATGAAAACTCTCTATATTCACACAATATACAAGTTGAAAAACTTCTTCGAGAAGCCACAACCGGCTCCCTCTCTGAGAGATCACAACCGACTTCCCAACACACTCTCGGCCTCACCCTTTCACATTGCTACCACACAAAATAAGAATAATACAAGAGTATTTATAAATCAAGTCTAGGGTTACACAAAGCAACCCTAACCCTTAGGCCTTAGCCCATCCGGCCTACACGGGATGGATCCCAATAAAGAGATAGCTCAGGAACAAAACGTTGCCAAGGGAAATCGAGCGATGTTGAGAAGGTAAGCCCATGCACCGAGGCAAGTCGATTAATCACTGTAACAACTCCCTTGGGTTCCCCATGGAGATATTATTCCTTGTTTTGGGGCCAATATTTCAAGGAAGCTTTCCCCACACATTATTGAAAGATCCGCATATAATGTGTGTTGGATCGAATCAATATAATATTTCGTCATTGTCTTTCTTTGTGGTTGATGCTCAAGAATATATAAATATTACTGACTTGTTCTTTGCTTTAAGCCGAAAGTGGCCCCTAATTTCTTGAATACTCATTGTTAGGGGACCAGAAGCTCATGATTTGGTACGGATGAGTGGGATTAACGAATACAGGATCACTTACTGGGTACCCTCTAAGTAGGGAAGTATTGTGGGACACTGTACTTAATTATATTAATTTATATCAACAATCGGATACAACACCGACCACAACTGGAATGACTTAATCCCAACCCATATTGTAGTTGATATATAATCAGAGTTGACTTGGTCGGTCCTAACCCATGTTTACTTTTTCTGTGTACATGGGTGGGGATTTTGAGTACAGAGCAACTACAGGATGGGTTAGAATAATCAAATCATTCCAGAACAAAGACCACTTGTGGTCGGTGTTGTGTCCGATTATTGTGTCTCTAACATTCTTTTTTATTACTATTATTATAAACTACTACAAAGGAAACCTCCAAAATATAGCTACATTAGTCTCCCCTCTAGTTACCTGCAAAAAAGCACTGAAAATAAAGTGTCACAATCATGTGTATTTAAAGGTCTCATGTTCGATTTCTCTCGCCAGCAAAACTCTTAGGGCCACTAGGAGTTATACCCAGTCGTTACCTCCAGGGTCCCAGAATTAGTAGAGGTGGGCAAACTGCCCAGACATTCGGTTAAAAAAAAAAATAGAAAATCATGTGTATTTAGAAAATGACCCATGGGCCATGAATATGGTTGTTCAATGACAACAATGTCACATGGGATATTATGATCCAAATATTAGGTTAAAATAAACTTAACTCCATATTGTGAAAAAAAATATAAAAAAAAATTCGATTCAAACATAGTGCAAACTGCCAAACTTCCTCATAAATTTGCAACAACAATAACCACCTGCTTCCCAAAAAAGCAAAAACAAAAAACACCACTCAAAGCAGCATCACGCCAGCACAACTTTGCTTTTTGTGTATGTGGTGGGTAGTGGTACAAGATATCTTCTTTGTAATAAATTTTCCAACTACAACCAAACTTCCGAGAAAGTTCAGAGCTCTTTCAATTCTTGATCATTCTACTCCTACGTTGTCAATTTTGTCATAAAAGTAGTTATAAGCTCTGTTGACTTCAAGTGTGTGGTGTGCACCTTTGTCAAAGATCTTACAAAACTATAGGAGTACAATTTTGAACATTATAAAATATAGGTGTACAATTTTTGTATCGGGGTCAATAATGCCTGCAATCCAATGCTGACAAAACCCATTCCTTAGAGAGCAAGATAATGGCCTAGAATAGTATTTCTAATTCACCACCGTCATCTCGCGTGTTCAAGTCTATGTGCACTTCAACTTGAATTTGAAGACCAACGTCATCGTCCATTAGCGAGGTCGGATGAAAACTGAGACAAAGTATGGTTGTATAAGGGTGTAAAAAAAAAGAAAAAAAGAAAACCCTTAGTGGAATGGGCGTTGTTTATCTTAATTGGAGTTTTTAGGATTTATTTTGGGTATTTTATGTGAGGAGAGACTTTAGAGATTTTTTGAACGAAGAGTCAGAAAAACTGAAAAAATCGATAAGAGGAAGGGGGCCCTCCCTCCGTCCCAAATTTCTTGTCCGTTTTTTGACATATGTGTCATTTTTAAATTACTTATATCTTTTGATTTATAATATTTTTTATAATTCTAAAAACTTTGTCAATAGCTTTAATCAAGATCTATCAAATAAGTTATGCATATTTAAAACCTTGTACATTTAAAAATATAAGCAATTTTTTTGAGGTATCCGGAATAGTAAAAGTGGACAAGAAATCTGGGACAAAGGGAGTATATTTATAACTCACGGTGTTTAGGTCTTCGCGGACTTCGACTTAAACTTGAAGGCCAATGTCATCGTCCATTAGCAAGGCATGATTAAACCCAAGGCAAAGTCTTGTATCGACTAGTTCTACGAGAGTTGATACATCGACGAGGATTTTACATAATGGTGTGTTTCTCGTAATTTTTTTTTTTTATCATTAAGCTGTAGGCAAAAGTAAGATTGTTTCTCTTATTGGAGCCTTCGGGCTTTTAAGACTTTTTATGCCATGAGAGATTTTTGGACTTTTTAAGCCCTTTTTTTTTAAACAAAAAGTCAAAAAAAATTGAAAAATTCGATTAAAGGAATGGGTACTAAGACTTAGGAGAAAGCAAACATTTAAGTTTTAGCTTTTGAGACAAACCAATCCAAAGGGTTATCTTTTATTCGAATCAGCTCCCCCTCCAGACCCTTTATCCACCAAATTCCTCCAAACTCCAAATTTTTTGGGCCCAGTTCTAGGCCCAGAATGATGATCCAAACTTGTCATCTCATACTTCTCATTGATCGCTCATTGATAAATAATAAGCATCTTGTATAAAATATTCAACTCAAGTTAAAATTATGTGAATTGTCCAATTAATACAAGTATGTATTTACTGATTATCAATGAAGTTGATTCTTTTCACATACGTTGTTCTTAACAAGGAGTACGGAATGCACGATTCGAATCACTGTTTTGCACCTATAATGTTGCCCACAAAATTGTGTTCGGAGGGATTTGGTGGATAAGGAAGGGAGGGGAGCTGATCCCTCTTTCATTGTCCCCACTTTCATTTATTTGAATCCAATCCACACATTCCCTAGAGGCTAGAGAATGCACATTGTAGTACTGGACCTTTAAGTTTGTAAAACTAACACATTAGCTGTCAAAACGAAGAAAAATGAAGCACACCACACATAACTAGAAATACAAGTCCCAACGAGGGAGAGAAAACCTCCACACATGGAGGAGTTGAACCATTGATAAAAAGTGCGACGACTGTAACCATGACTATGAGCAACCAATGGGTTCTTCTAGAAATACATAGTGTTGTGACGTTAATTATATAATTCTTTAAAATGACTTTCGCTGCCGCTTTTAATTCTCGCTTTACGCTCGTGCTCTCAATTCTCACTCATGAATTTTAATTGTTTGGGAGGTTTTTAAAAGACGCATTCGTACTCACGGTTGTGCACCTAAGTCACATAATGCGAAAGTGTGAGGAAACGTGTGCGAAAATGTGTGTGCACCTAAGTCACAGAAATTCCTTATGGAAAAGTGTATTAGGTCACCACGTGGCTCTGTCTAGTGGCGGACGCTAGTTACTAGTATGGGGGTTCAAACCACACATATTTATGAATTAATAAGAGCAGTACCTGTAATATGCATGAGATTACAACAAAAAAAAAAAACTATATTTATTACTTGTCTCAATGCATGATTTGACAAATACTATAAAAATTGTGACTAAAGAGTGTTTAAATGTGAGTGAAAGCTTGAAAGATTTTTTTGTGTGTTAAGTGAAAAATCAAAAGATGAAGACAAAATATTTAGTCCCTAAAGCGGATGTCTTATAATTTCTTAAAATTTTTAATAACATAGATATGCATCCCAAAAAATGGAGTAACACTAAATTCATAAAATACTTTTTCTAGTTAACATTGTACACAACAAAATAATATTCCCTTCGTCCCAAAAAAAATTGGTCTAGTATTCAATTTTGAGCTATCCCAAAATGATAGTCCCTTTATAAGAATCAATGTACTTTATTTGAGAAATATCCAATTTTACCCTTCATCAATTGATATGTCAAGAACCATTTAAATGCAAAACAGTAATAATTACAGGCAAAATGGAAAAAATAAAAATGAAAAGTGTAATAATTATGTCTTGAAAAAAAATTTAAAATGCTAATATATATGGCCCTAACTTTTAGGGACAGAGGGAGTGGATGTCGTTGATGTTGGAATCAAACACGATCGTCAAGGAGGACAAAGTGACCTAATTTGCACCTCTGAAGCACATTCCCCCTGCAGGCTGAAGAACCACCACCAGATCCGCTGCCATCGAAGCCGTAGCGATCAAATCCAAGAGCCAAAACTCAGAGCTGGTTCCCAGGTTTGGGCCTCCCAAGTCCAAAAATTGATGGGGCGATGGGAGATCTAAGGAGAGAGTCTCGACCACTCACAACCACGGAAGAAGGAAGAGAGATCAGAGGAGGACAAAGGAAAGGGTTGGGAACCCAACCACCCAGACTCTCTTTCTCTCTCTAGAGCTCTCTCCAACACCCATAATAATCATCTTGTGTCCAATATGAATTTCTTTTACTTTCTCAATTCATCTCGAAAAAAGATTGACGAGAAAAAAAGAAATTCTATTTATGTGCTTTGCTTCTTGGACTCTTAAAGTGTTTGGAGACAAGCTAGCTTTACTAGCTAACCATGTAGAATGAAAACTTATTTACAGTAATCTACAGATTCATATTTGTAATGCGATTTCAAAAAAAAGAACAATAAGTTATTGTTCTCACGGTCAAGGAACAATGTACCAAACCATAACATGCCTTTAGCATTGAGCCGTTGCTCATTCATCTTCCTGGCTGCGCAACCTGGCTAATTTGCTGGTAACCACAACATCCAACTGTGCTGCACATTCAACAATCTCCTTCCTCTTCCTAGTCGATACGTTGTGTGCTATTTCGGCACAGTAAGTCCTAAAATTACGTCAAAACAAAAGAGTAACAAGAAATTCATGTTGATGTTTCTCAATCTGGTCTTTGGTAGTTGGGGATTAAAGAAGGGTTTAAGGGAAGCCGGAAGAGTGTCTTAGGCAAAACATTAGGGCACCAGTTGTGCATTATCAAAACTTCCAGCTCTTTGGCATTATGCACAAGGAACTTCTTAAACCCATTAGGAAGAAAATGGCGATCGAGTCTTCTTGTCCGAACCATAACCAATGTTGGGCACGAGAGTACGTGCATCCTTTAAACTTCCTCCTGACACGCGAATCAATACCCTTAGGCCTGCGCCTGCCACCCACCATATCGTAGGCACAAAAATAGAACAGGACATACGAGTGAGCTAAACGTTATCCCTCGTAATAAGGCAAGTCTAGCGGCATCCAAGCATCTCTTAACTACTCAGCATGCTTTCGACAGGTGCAGCCAAATAAGTATTAAGATTCTGTACTGGCTCAATTGCTTTGATCCCTGCAATTTTAGAAAAGGAAGCACCTGATCCGTCGAACAAACTCTTTCATGAAAAAGTAGAGAGATTGACAATGACACAGGTGATGCAAAGTATTAACCACCTAAACTTAAATTTCCATAGATGCAGAAGGTGTTGCTTCAAAGGACCGACGAAACAAAACAAACAAAGTAACATATATTGATGCCTTCATTTTTACCTTTGCAACTGCCTACCAGACCAGAGACCGTTCAGTACCATATCTTGTCCACGAAGTAAAACCTAACCAAGCATCACGCTCAGTACCTAAAAATCATTGACGAAGTAGAAGCAGAAGAAGGCGGCTTATGAACGACTATAATGAAGAGGCCTTCAACATGACAATACTGATCTTGAAGGTTCAACAAAACCAGGGCTTAACAAAACATAAAACAAAGTCTATACAATGTTTTCAGTTGGACCGAGTTCAAAGGAAAATACATGCTGCCGAAACAGGCATATGAATCGTTTCTGCAACACCAATATTAAGGTAAATTTGAAACATAATCAGAAACTATAAGCTAAAGATAACCGCATATACAAAGTATAAACATAGATAATCAGACAGAGGGTTGATTATTCAAGGTTTATTAAGCCAAAAGAGGTGGGGGGGGGGGGGTCCTCCCTTTTTCTTTCTACACTCATGAGCAAACAACAAGGTGTTGTCTATCTCCCTCTCCTCCCAATTTTACAACATTGTACCAAATGGGAATTTGTTTGCTGGAACTGATATCTATTTCCTGTACACTCATATCTCATCAATCGCCAATAAATCTCCCAATCATCACTACAGAGAGATGGGGTTTCAAACCAGGGGTGTTCGGATTGGGCTAGGATCGGGTCGAAACTATACTACATAATGCCAAGACTCAAGACCCGTCCAATTCTTCTAAATTTTAATTTTTCAAATACGTCCAACTATCCATACCCAAATATACATTAATCATCTATGGGATTCATATATAGTTTACAGCCATACAATTACAGACTGAAGAAAATAATGAGAGACTGAAGAATATATGTATGAGTGCGTTTAAAAAATTGTTGTGTATAAATCGTTTTATTTTGCTTCTACTAAATATTTTTTTGGGTAACATGAATCTATAATGCACATCAAAATTATATTATTATTTTCTACAGTCTGGGCCGAACTTGATTTAGAGGATATTCCAATTTCCAATGCCCGACCCAATTTTATGTGTCTAAATACATTTCCAAAATTCTTTAAAAAAAAAAATTTGAGCTGAATTGGGTGGGCTAGCGGGCAAGTGTGTAATGTGTCTAAATGCATTTCCAAAATTCTTAAAAAAAAAAAGAGTTTGATTGGCTGTGTTAGCAGGACAGTGATCGAGTGTTGTCTCCTAACGTGGTTTACTATTGGGCCCTAGATTCTATTGGGCCCTCTGTGTCGTCATTGACGGGTCCAGCTATATTGCGGCCTCGCAAGTAAAAATTCACACAATTCTCAATGGCCAAAAAAAAGAGGGGCTTTTAGAGGCCGGTCCTGTGAGCAATGGCTCATACTTCACCAAGTCCTGGTACAATTACACACGGAAAAATGCACTGTTAATTGTGAATTAACAGTGCTCATTAAGTCCACACACGGAAAAATGCACTGTTAAAATTACACACGGAAATTCATTGCTCATTAAGTCCTCCCAATACTGTTAATTGTGGAAATGCACTGTTAATTGTGAATTTTGATAAGAATTAACAGTCTTAATTCCAAAAGTGCAGTGTTAATTGTTGTATCAAAATACTGTAAATTGTGAAAATGCACCGTTAATTGTTAACACTAACAGTGCATTTCAACAATTAACACTTTTTGTTTCAACAATTAACACTGCACTCTCGGAATTAGCACTGTTAATGTGTTAATTGTTGTATCAAAATACTGTAAATTGTGAAAATGCACCGTTAATTGTTAACACTAACAGTGCATTTCAACAATTAACACTTTTTGTTTCAACAATTAACACTGCACTCTCGGAATTAGCACTGTTAATTGTTGTCAAAATCCACAATTAACAGTATTCTGAAAGTACAGAGTTAACTGTTAAAACAAAGAAGTGTTAATTGTTCAAATGGATAAGTGGCAGGACCCAAAAATAAGTGGCAGGACCTGCCCAAGACTCTCTCCCAAAATTGGGACCGGCCCAGCATTTTCCGGAAAAAAAAAACTTCAAAAGTGTTCGGTGAACATTCTTAGGTTTAGGCCTTATTTCCGATTTGATAAAATGGGAATCCCATAAAAATTAATGGGTTAGCAAATGAGGAAATTATTTGTTAAAATTAATCCATTTCGGAAATCATTGAGATTCAGGCTAGGGTTTTGTCTATCTGGAAATAATCGTATTCATATAATATCCGCATTCGATATCGATATTCTTTTGGTTCCAGTAGATAACGTCTCAGGAAGTGTTCATTAAGATAAAATTAACTTTTCTGTCAAGTATTATAAAATTTTGAATACTCTACTCCATGTATTCCGACTTTTATGTAGTTTTGACTGTGACACTTCTTGAATAGTGTAGAATAAAATTATTAGAAATACTTCTCATTGATGAAACCATGGTGAGATTTTTAACAACTCGAGTATTCTCTTAAAATATTGTGTTTTCGAAAAAATCGAATCTTTGCAATTAAATACTTATCTAAATAAACTTGTATTTTATGTTTATAACACTTTCTCTAAGAAGAATCCCACGCGTAATAGAAAAAATAAAAACTATAGAGTACCTTGTATTTTTATACGTCGTCTAATAAAACTGAGCGGTATTTTTTGAATATCCAAGTATATGAACAAGAACCGCTTGTTTATCAGTATTGTATCGTATCAATAAACTGTATCGGTATCTTCTATGCAAGCTAGCTTTATTTTATTGACGAGTTTGTGGAAACTTTATATCCATCTCAAAACCAATTGGCAATGAGTGGAGAGGTCCCAACATATATTAAGTGATCGCCCATTCCACTCCTAAGCAATGTGAGACAATATTTCTTAACAGAGTTAATTGGGATTTCGTCAATTCGTTGCCCGTTTACTAGATCAGTTCACAATTTCTTAGTAGTAAACATTTATCCGCAATAGAAATATGTTCATAATGTGATTATGTTGAGCATTTCACAATCGCGTTTATGTAAAGATGTGTTAAAAAAGAAAGAAAGATTAAAATAGCCTTCAATTATGATTAAAAAAAGTAACATACAATGATTTTCAAATCTTAAACTTTTGAAACTCCTTAAGAGTCATTTTTTTTAGACCAATCCCACTATTTACTGACAGGGGGTCCATTTAAAGTCGGAGCAAAGCATTGCTCTATATAAAACTCATAACAGCCATTTAACCAAGCATAAAGTACATACATCGGGCTGGGCTAGGATTGGACTCGAATTTTACTACATAGTAGCAAGACTTTTGCGTGTCAAAACCCGTTCAATTAATAAAGGGGCTTCATTATATTCACAAGCCCAATCCTATTAAATTTTTATTTCTCAAATCCATCCAACTATCCCTACCCAAACATAAATTAATCATTTATAGTACTCCGTATTCTGAAGAATATTTGAATATGAGTGCATTTAAAAAAAGTGTTGTATGTGTATAGTTTTATTTTGCTTCTACTTAATTTTTTTTTTTTGGTAGCATGAATATATAATGCACATCAAGATTAGATTATTAGTATTTTCTACGGTCTGGGCCGAACTTGATTTAGAGGATATTCTAATTTCGAATGCCATCCTAATTTTATGTGTCTAGATACATTTCTAAAATCCTTAAAAAACTGAGTTGAATTAGCAACACCTACTGCACAACACTCACCCCAGATTCGTTAGCGAGCCAGTGCAATGTGTCTATACATTTCCAAAATTCTTAAAAAACGAGTTGAATTGAGCGAGTTAGTGAGACAGTGTGAACCTACTTCAAGGGATCAGGGGCCCTATAGTGACTATAGGGTGTAGTGAGTGAATCTCAACTATTAAAAGTGTTTTGAATGGTCCGGATTGTAAACAAACTGTTTACGAGAACAGTTTATTTAAGATCCGAACCGTCCAAAACAAGAATGGACGGTCGAGATTCTCCTTGTAGTGAGTCGCTGACTGCAAGTGAAAGGGCGATCCGCCCTTGCAGCAAAAGAAGCATCAGTTTACTCTCGGGTTTTTTTTATTGTTATATCGGTTTCATAATCATGATTAACAAAAGTATGATTCATGTTATGCGGTAATTACTAAAAAGCCCATTTGCCCACAGATCCTATATTTTGAGCTTTTAAGCATCTTTCCAGTAGTCAACCGTAGAGTACAATGCGATAATTTACCATAACTAATAAGCTTGGCTAGGAATGATGTAAATTAAGCAGTAATTTCTTTTTTTTTTTACTTTTCACTTTTTTTTTTTTTTTGGTGCTTCGGAAAATTGCAAGTAAATTTTTCTCTTTCTTTGCATGTTTGTTAAATGGTATACCTTCATTTGCGTTGTAAGCTTGTTGGACGATGGTTTCAGTTTTCCTACTTGTTTTGTTGGGACGTGGTTTGTGTTGTGAGGATAATAATCTGAGCCTTTAGTTGTACTGTAGTTATTTTTTTTAGCACAATCATTATTATTATTTTTTTTTAATAATAAGTTTAGAGATCCTGAAAGAAAACTATTTTCAAAAAAATAAAAAGCACAATCATAATTCATTTTCTTTTTGCTGTTATATTTTCAAAGGTACGTACAGTAAAACAAAGATTGGCAAGACAACTGTGCAACTGCAACATAACTTGGCTTTCTTCACTTGTCAAGAAAGTGAAATAAAGGAAAATGATCAATAGTACTCTTTTATGCTTTCATTTTATAAAAGAAATTTAAGAGAAAATTGGAAAATAGTACTCCAGTTTAATTAGCTAGAAATTAATGGTGATGCAAGATTCCATCAAAAATCTTGTACGTAGTATTTTTTGAATGACATGTTTTGAAGAAAAGCTAATTCTGGTGAAAAAGTTAGAGACGTGAGTACCACAACTTTCCTGTTAACTCAACACATTAAAAGTACAGAAAAATTAAACATTCTTGTGCTTTTTCCCCTTCCCCCTGGTTACCCCTCCAAGTTTTATTGGATACCAATTACAGTAATAAATGCATATATCGTACGGCCATGTTGACAATTAGGAAGTTTTTCGTTTACTAACAAGTGTCCGAGTCCGATTTTTTTACCAGCCCAAGTGATCGAGTCAGCATACATATACCTGAATAATCTTGCAAGATCAAACCCCATCATTCACTAACTGAGGCCCAATTAGTAAGTGGGACAGAATAAAAGAAAGATAAACCAAGCTTAAACTCGGTTATACAACCAACTAGCGTTGTGTTCGTTCTATGCACGAGACATCAAAAAAAAGAAGGGGTTCAAATTGATTTTTTTTTTTTTTTGGTTTCCCGTGCATCGAACGGAACACTAGTTGATAAAAAAGATAGTTGCTAAAAATTCACATTGATGTTTTTCCCAGCCTCATGCATCAAACAGACACGAATTAACATCCTATTTAAGTACCGAAACCATTTGAAAAATGTAGTATTACAAATCACACGGTAGTGAAGTAAAATAAAACTATTGTAGGAGCATTTTCATTCGTAAATAATTGATACCAACTGCATGCACATGGTCAAGGCGTGGTCACTCCCTCGTTCACACAAGTCCAGGGAAACAATCTCTCTCTCTCTCTCTCTCTCTCTCTCTCTCTCTCTCTCATTTTCGATTACAAAAAATCAAAATTTTAGAAAATTAGGATTTGAGTTTTGGAGGATTTTGTAGGCAAAACACATTGGTCTATGGTATTGATAGATAGATAACATGAAAACACAGTCATAACAAGGAAACAAAAAAAAATCTCCTGGCCCGCTTTCAACGTCTATCCTGGCCTTATCCCGCTTTTCCATCGAGTTTGAGTCGATCTTCAATCAGACTTAAGCGCCGGGTCCTTTTTCTATGGTTTTGTTGTCTCACGCCAAGCCAAGGTTCAATCCATAAACTTTAAATCTATTATATTGCGGCATGTGTTCAAACAGTAGTCTCGAAAGGTAGAACATGAACACATGACGCAATGCAATCAATTTTGAAAAAACTTTAATTTACACCGCCGGTAGTGTAAAGTATGTTTTCTCAGTCATCACATTGGCCATGTTGGATAAGCCAAGCCACAATATCTTGAAGGTTGCTCAACCCTGGAATGCCACCACTTTTGCACCAGATATCACCCCATGTATGTTTAAAAAAGGGGCACTCTAAGTTTATTTCCAACTTGATCTTCTATATGTTTTTTAATACGTAGTTAGTTAGTGTGAAAAACCACGTAGTTTTAACAAATCAACTACGCCGTTCAAAAAAAAAAAAGTCAATTATGTAAGAGCCATATAATACGTAGTTATGTGGAAAACCATTAAAATTTGAAGTTGCTGCGAAAAAGATTATGTACACCTCCCCCGGGATTGGCTTGGTTGGTTACACCTCAAAGCTCAATTGGATACTAATTACAGTAAGAAATGCAAATCCGGTACTGCCATGTTCGCACGCAATTAACTAGAATGTTTACGTTTTGATAACTCAGATGTTCCGACTAACTTACGTAGCCGCTAGACTCGAATAATCATGAAGAACCAGCCCTGCCATTCAGTTGCACGGGCCAATTAGGAAGTTCATGGCAAGTTCTGAAGTCTTTTATTTCACTATAAAATTGAGCAATGCTTGAAACACAATTCCAAAATTGTCTCCAAAGTTCTGCGTACCCATTTTGGATACTTAGAATTCCTGGAACATATTTTGCACCTCGGTCAACTGATCCAACCACTACGCCAACTATATTAAGCCCCCTACATAAAGCTTTTTCTCATAGAGAGAGAGAGAGATGGCGAAGGCGTATTATGCAATTATGTTTCTATGCTCAATGGTCATAGCTATGCCGATAGTTCATGGCATCGATGAGAGCCCACAAGCAGTGGCGAAGTGGTTCGAAAACCTCCCCAAAATGAAGGAGAAGCTGACAAAGTTTCATTTCTATTTTCATGATCAAGTAAGTGGCAAAAACCCGACTTCTGTGACGGTAGTCAAAGCGAACGCGACCTCCCAGTTACCCAACTTTTTCGGGTTAGTTGAGGTGATCGACAATGCGCTGACCGTCGGGCCGGAGGCCAACTCCACAACGGTGGGACGAGCCCAGGGGATGTATGTAGCAGACGGCTTACTGACTGGGGCTGCAGAGATGAGCTTGAGCTTTGTTTTCACAAGTGGTCGTTACAATGGTAGCACTCTTAGCCTTTTGGGTCGAAACGAAGTCCTTAAGATGTACCGTGAAATGCCCATAGTCGGAGGGTCCGGTGTTTTCCGGCTAGCACGGGGAATCGCCACCGCGAAAACATATTCTTTTAATTTAACTACCGGCGATGCTATCGTCGAGTATAATGTAGTAGTGCTTCATTATTGAGTGATTTTTGGTGGACACAAATAATTGCTAGTAATAAGGTGGTGTTCTCGTGACTATTTCATTTTGAACGCAATAATTAGTTTGTTTTCTGGTCTTGCTATAATGGAATTGTTGCTCACGATAGTACATGTTCTTTCTTATCATTATCTCACAATAACAATTGTTTTTTAAGTCATGTGGACACATTTCTAAGTCTTGTGGAATTACAAGTCCCATGTGACTGTGCGGAATTGGAGGATCCTGAGGCATTTAGTGGCGATGTGACTGTAGCACCGAATAATTACTCGTGAATTAGTTATCGGTTTCATGCAAGTGGCAACGTGCTGAATCCGGGGTGTTGTGCGGTGCATGTTGTACGGCAAAACTATGTCGTTTTACCGTATTTTTTGACACACCTCTGAAGCTTCCAAGGGTTCTATTTGAAGGGTGGAAAAAATACAATATTCAGAGTTAATTTTTGGATTCAATTTTAGGGAATTTAGGCTCTTTGGGATAGGGTATAGTGGGTTTAGGCTCTTTGGCTTTAATTTTAGAGGTTTTATGCTCTTTGAGATAGGGTAAAGTGGGTTTAAACACTTTGAAAACGGAATTTTTTTTTCTTCCTCCAAAACAGGGCCTTAGAAGTTTTAGAGGTGTGCCAAAAAATGTGACAAAACTTTGCCGCACAACACGCACTGCACAACACTCCCGGATCCCCAACGTGCAGTTAATTGGCAAGTCATATTTGCATTTTTAATTGTACCAGTAAATTTCTAATAAAAACTAAAATACCGCTGCAAGTACGTCTGACTTTCTTATGGAACCGGGCCTTGCGGCCGTCCATCAGGCCGTCCAATCGTGTTTTAAACGGCTCAGATTTGAGGGGTTGAATTATCGGATTAAAATACTCAAAACATCTTTTGATATTCTCTCAAATTGGGGCACTCCAAAACACTTTTGAACAGGCGGATGGAAGGTTAGCAGGCCTTGTTGCCTGGGGAGCTCAGCAGACCCCTGAATTCCTTTCTTATATTATACTAACCCAACCACTACGTGTCTAGCATTATTTATATCCTTTATATACTGGTTATTACTCCCTCCGTTCCAAAATAATAGTTCACTACGAAAAGTCGTCTCATTTTTCAAATTAAAAGATGAAGTACTTCCGTGTATCTTTTTTTCAATTTTTTCGCGAAAAAATTTGACAAATGATACGGGAAAGTACTTCATTTTTTTATTTGAAAAATGACAAAAGAAAAAAAAAGTGGGGCTCTTATTTAAGAACCGAGGGAGTAGTATTTAGTGGTGGCTTTATTGGGGTTCACGGTTCACCACAATTTTGACGATATCGCCTTTGTGGGTGTCTATACTGCCGTTTGACTTGGGGCAAGCTTATAGCATTAAAGAAGAAAAAACAAAATTCCATACCTTAGAACCTTTGCATCACCAAATTCTCAGTGGATATGATGGATATGTGTACGAATTTAGAATGGGAAAACTAGTACGTTCAATGAGAGTTGGGATACAAATTTGTGAGGTCTTTCATCATTTTTTTAACTGCGAAAAGAGAATTTAATTATTAACCAAAGAAATAGATACTCCCCCGTCCCTTAAAGTTAGACACTTTTCACTATTCCAGCCCTATGAAAAAATTGATTATTTCTTTTAATCTGTAATGTTTTATATAAGCAATATGGATCTCGTTTGATAAATTTCAATTAGTTCTTTTAAACAAAGTTCTGAAAATCACATAAAACGTTATGAATTGAAAGATATAGGCAATTTAAAAAAAGTTCTGAAAATCACATAAAACGTTATGAATTGAAAGATATATGCAATTTAAAAATGACACGCACTCCCGAAAGTATCTAACTTTAGGGGACGGAGAGAGTAACACATAAAAGAATTTAGAGACAAGATAACATCCTGACAAGAAGCTGGCATCCCCAAAAAGACACCCCCACTCCCCAATCCTGTAGAGGAGAAAATTGCGAGACTTATTCTGCGCCCTAGACGGGATTACCTTTACTGCGTCTCACCCTAATTCGGCAAACAAAAATAATACGTTTACAACATTTGTTTCCAAACCAGCTCCAACAGTTGACGTAGCAGTGGGACCCACCCTGGGTCCCACTCATTTAACCCAGGAAAAGAAAAAACTAAATTTTTTTGAAATACCCAGATCATCTCCCTCCCGCGCCCCATTTCGTTTCAATCGACTAAACCAGAGAGAAAGAGAGAGAGAGCAAGTGAGCCACCACCCACACGCACCACCAACGGCAACCCCACTGGCAATCCAGATCTCCGGCCTCCCTCTCCACCTCCGGCGATCGAAAGTCCTGCACCTAGCTACGCAAAACTCATTATTGGTGCACTGCTATTGCAGATTCACTAATTGAATTACTGGGTAAGTCAAATTCGTACATCTCTCTCTCTATATATATATATATATGTGTGTGTGTGTGTGTGTGTGTGTCTACAATTGATTATGATCACTAGTAGTATGTCTGCACTTAGAATATACAAATCCCAATCGGTTAAGACAAAGCAGTAGATATAAACAAAAACAATAGACAAATCAACTTACTTGGTGTCCATACTTAACAACGGAATTGTTCTAACTAATCCTTCATATGTTATTACAGATTCTTTAGACAAGATTGGGTAAATTTCAGAAACCTCATAGTCAATGCAATTTACCCATAAGATAATACTCAATCAAAATCAGGCACATGGGTTGTCTGGCATTATAGGTAATTTACTATTACTGTGTGTTAAGAAATGTTGTCCCACATTGCTTAGGAGTGGACGATGATAGGACCCAAAAAGTAGCCACACGTGACAGACCTCAAAATGCGGCTGCACGTGAGGGGGAATGTTAAGAAATGTTGTCCCACATTGCTTAGGAGTGTAATGGGTGATCACTTAATATATGTTGGGACCTCTCCACTCATTGTCAATTGGTTTTGAGATGGATATAAAGTTTCAACATGGTATCAGAACGGGACACATTCCACCCCACATTTAAAAAAAAAACACACACACACAATCCACGCCCCACGACGACAAACCAGCAAAAAAGGTTGCACGATGATAGGACCCAAAAAGTAGCCACACGTGACAGACCTGAAATGTGGCTGCACGTGAGGGGGAATGTTAAGAAATGTTGTCCCACATTGCTTAGGAGTGGACGATGATAGGATCCAAAAAGTAGCCACACGTGACAGACCTCAAAATGCGGCTGCACGTGAGGGGGGATGTTAAGAAATGTTGTCCCCCATTGCTCAGGAGTGTAATGGGTGATCACTTAATATATGTTGGGACCTCTCCACTCATTGCCAATTGGTTTTGAGATGGATATAAAGTTTCAACACTGTGCATATTTTTGAAGTGGGAAGAACGGTTTCCAATAAGCAGGAAAAAAATTAGAACGGTTTATCTATTTTTTACGGGGTAATTAGATTTAATTCACTTAATTTTTTACCACATATGAACATGTATATACGACTTATTTTCCATGCAATGCCTGGTTTTAGTGGTATAACTAATTGTTTTTCTATTTGTTCTTGAACCAGTAGATGATGTCGACAGAGTCTGTTCCGTCGGCAATGCCTCCTCATGTAGTAGAAGAAGAGGTATGGAATGAAGTAGAGGGGAGTGGTCCTTCAAACGAAGAAGGTGTTGAGGTAGATGCTAATGAGAATGGGAAGGAGGCAAAAGAAAATTGTGAAGATACAGTTGAGGAACCGAAGGTGGGAATGACATTTGACACCTTTGAGGAAGTTTATTTGTATTACTCAAGATATGCTAAACAAAAAGGGTTTGCTATAGTTAAAAGAACATCGAGAAAAGGAGCAGATGGAAAGTTAAAGGATGCGACTCTTTCATGTAGTTGTGCGGGAAAGGCAAAGGTGAGAACAACCAACCCAGTCTGACCAAGGCCACAATCAAGAATTGGTTGTCTAGCTCACGCTACGGCTGTTATACTCTCGGATGGAAAGTGGGGGTTAAGCCGGGTTGTTTTGGAGCACAATCACGAACAAAGCTCAGGGAAGGCAAGGTTTTTCAAGAGCAATAGGGTGCTTGATGAACATCCTCAGATTCATATACAACACAAATCTGCTAACAATTGTGAATTAATTTTGCACCTGGATCCGTTACCCATCAGAATTAGGGTTTTGGATTAGGGAAATAATTGGGATTAGGGGGGTTAATCCGTTACCCATCAGCTGAGGGGGGTTAATTCGAATTAGGGTCAGATTACTGGGTGGGGTTCAAATTAAGGGGTTTTCGAACCATGAACCCTAATTTTTTCAAGAATTAGGGTTTCCAATTAGGGGATATGTAGATGAACGAACCAGTTCTGTGTGTGTGTGTGAGTGAGAGAGAGAAAGGGAGGGAGGGAGAGATTGACTGCATGGAGTTTTTTTTAGCGTTTGAAGCCGATATCGGTCTTCTGTTTCAGAGGGCTTTTGGCAGCGGCAGCGGTCACCGGAGGTGGAGAGGGAGGCCGGAGATCTGGATTGCCGGTGGTGGTGTGTGTGCGTGGTGGCGCCCTCTCTCTCTCTCTCTCTCTCTCTCTCTCTCTCTATCTGGTAAAACGAAATGGAGGCGGGGAGGGAGGCGATCTGGTTTTCAAAAAAATTCAATTTTTTTTTTTGAAATGGGTTAAATGAGTGGGACCCAGGGTGGGTCCCACTTCCACGTCAGCTGTTGGAGCTGGTTTGGAAACAAATGTTGTAAACGTATCATTTTTGTTTTGCCAAACAAACAGATTGTCAAAAAGACCTACGCCCACTGTTGGCGGTGGAAGTTTAGAAGCCTGTACGACAGTACTGCTACGGCTCTGGCTACCTTTCGTCATGATAACGACATTCCTAATGATGTCCGGATCAAACTCGCCCCTGTAAATGCCCATAGGAAAGCCCAATCTAAAAACAAAATCCACGTCCGTCTTTTAGCGATCATAAAGGGTGGGGTTAGGTTTTTTTTTGCATCCTCTGTTGTGTTGTCTCGCAACGTGGGTTACTATTGGGCCCGTTGTGTCGTCATGTACGGGTCCAATATATTGTAGCCTCGCCCTAGATTCTATTGAACCCGCTATGTCGTCATGTACGGGTCCAATATATTGCGGCCTCGCATGTAAAATTCGCACAATTCTTAACACCCCCTTTGGCTGGTGAGACGTGAAAAGAAAAGACAAGAAAGGGATGTGGTTTCAGAAAGAAAAGAAAGGATTGTGATCTTTCACCAACTCATTTGGATTGACAAAATGGGAGAGAGAGTGGTTTCTCTCCTGCCATGCTTATTTTACCGAAATACACTGGTGTCAATCCAAATTTCTACATCACGAATACAATATGTATCTATACACGTATATGTTGTATCAAATCTAGAGAAAGACCTGGTGCGTAAATCCAAACAAGGCAAGACTGGTGCGTAAATCCAAACAAGGCTGAACGGGGAAGAAGAAGGGGAGAGAGAGAGAGGGGTACCTGGGGAACGGTAAAACGACATAGTTGTTTTTGGCACACCTCTGAAGCTTTCAAAGACCTTGTTTGGAAGAAGGAAAAAACCACTACAAAGTGCCTAAATCCTAAACCCAAAGTGCCTAAACCCAAGGCGCCTAAACCCAAAGTGCCTAAAATCACTATATCCTACTCCAAAGAGCATAAATCCCCTAAAATTGAATCTCAAAATTAACTCTCCAAACAGTGCCTATTGAAGTGTACCAAGAAAATGAACAAAACTACGTCGTTTTGCTGAACAACACGGCGCACAACATGTACCGCACAACATACACCTCCCCCGGATTCGTGAAACTTATTGAATAGTATTAAAATAAAATTATTAGAAATAAAACTGTTTAAATACTTCTCATAGACGAAACTGTGGCGAGATTTCTAACAGCTTGTGAGTATTCTCCTGAAATATTGTGTTTTCCAAAAAATCGAATCTTCGCAATTAAAGACTCATACTTTATATTAATAAACTGGTATTATTTGTATATGACACTTTCCCTAAGAAGAATCTCAGCGTTATAAACAAAAGTAAAAACTAACTTGTACTACTATATTTTGTCTAATAAAAAAGAGGTCTTTTTTTTAACATCCAAGTATATGAACAAGACCCACTTGTTTATCAATATCGTATCGTATCAACAAATCGTATCTGTATCCTCTATGCTGGCTAGCTTTATTTTATTGATGAGGTATTAATTGTGATTTGGTTTGCCCTGTTACTAGATCATTCCACAATTTCTTAGGAGTAACATTTATTCGCAGTGGAAATATGTTAATTTTTTTTTTTGGGTACATAGTAGAAATATGTTCATAATGTGCTTATGTTGAGCATTTCACTTTCGCATGTCTGTAAAGAATTTTAAAAAAGAAATAAATTATGTTTTTTTGAAAAAAAGTGATATATATTGATTCTCAAATCTCAAACTTTTGAAACTCCTTAGAGTCACTTTTTTCATAATCAGGTGTCCGACCCAGTTTACGCGCTCTTCGACTAATTTTGGAAGACCAATTCTAACGTCCACTAACGGGGACTATTTAAAGTCAGAGCAAAGCTCTATATAAAACTCATAATAACCATTTAACCCAGCGTAAAGTACATTAATTTTTTTCCCTCCTTTTTTGGTCTAAACCTAACAAGCATCTAAATAAATATTTTATAGGAGGCTAAATCAAAGCTTATTATTAACGTGCCATCACATACGAATAATTGGCTACTAAAATAACCTTAGTTAGAGCATTCACAAGAGTTCATTAGTAACTTTCTCTAAGGTCCTTTTATGTGTCGATCTCTGATGCGATATTTCACATGATACAAAATGAAACACAATAGGGATCTATTAACGGACAATAAAACTGGTCATTTTGTAGCGTTTAATGTGTAAATAACTTATGCAAAAAGTCAATATGATCATTCATTAGTTAAGGTTTAATTGCAATTCATGAATAGTTAGACATTAACCATCTATTGCCCTTAAGACACAATTATTGCTTATCCAAATATGAACTTGGTTTCTATGCAAGGATGATGTACGCATCGAAACTATAAAATAAACAACTAGTATCTCTAAATAAAATTACGACATTATAATTTTTATCAAAAGAGAATTCACACGGGATCCTCTCGTGAAATGATCTCGATTCATATATTCTATTAGCCACCCCCAACTTCTTCCACTCTCCCCTCTCCCTTTATAAACTTCACCAATATTTGAAACAACTCCGCCACTTTCCCTCCCAAAAACACACAAATGGCTTCTCTTCAACTCAAAGCTCTTCTCTTCCTCTGCCTTTCTTCACTAATGCTTCTTCTAATCTCACCTTCCCATGCCCTAAAATGTACCTCACAGACCTTCAAAAACAACAAGAAGTACGCGAACTGCACAAACTTACCATACCTCGACGCTTTCCTCCACTGGACCTACACTCCCTCCGATTCCTCTCTCTCCATCGCCTACATTGCCCCTCCAGCAAAATCCACCGGTTGGGTTGCCTGGGCCATCAACCCAACCGGCATGGGCATGGCTGGGTCCCAGGCCCTCCTCACCTTCAAGCAACCTGACGGATCCATGACCGTCAACACCTATAACATCAGCTCCTATAGCTCGGTTGTCAAATCAAAAATTGCGTTTGATGTCTCTGACACAAGGGCAGATTATTCTGACGGCGTGATGAGGATCTTTGCCACGCTAACGTTGCCTGCGAATACGCAGTCGGTGAATCAGGTTTGGCAGGTTGGCGGATCGGTCACCGAAGGCGTGCCGAACCATCACGAGTTCCAGCCAGCGAATTTGAATTCCGTGGGGACTTTAGTTTGGTGAAGGATCAATGCTATTTCTGCATAAAATATGTAAAAACGAATTTTCTGATGTGTGAATTTATCAATCGGGCCATATTTAACATGGCTTGTGAATTTATCAGTCTGAAGGGCATATTGTTATCTCAAATATTACTAGTATAAGTTAGGGTTCAGCTTGGGCTAACTTGGGACAAAAATTTTGTAACCACACCCATTTACATACAGTCACAGACACTCGCTATCATTTGTGCATTCAAACACATTGCACTACTAGTGTATGTGGGTCCCACTCAAGGGGCGGATCCAGAGGTAGAGGGGTGTTTGGCCCCTGCACTCTCCCAAATTTTCTTCGGGCAAATTTCACTGACCTTTCCCGAGGTTTTTGACAAATGCAGAATTAAACTGATCTCCCTTGCTTTACAAAATATTGTCCAGATTCCTCTCGTTCCGTTAACTAAACACTAACGTTGTTATGTTTTGTTTCTAAATAACCGAAATTCCCTTGAATATTAATCAAATCCATTAACTAATTGCATATTTTGTTAAAAATAACTAATTGGATTCTCTTGAATATTAAATTTTCTTCTAATTAGAATCTTTAATGTTAAATCAAATTATATTAATTGTATTTCATAAAATATGGTAATTACTACTACATCTCATTTTTTGAAACATTTATTTCATAAACTTTTTTTTTTTTTGCTTCATGTATCTTGTTCTTTTGCGCGCACGCGCACTCACACATAGACCAATCTTCCTATCCAAACCCTTAAAATGCGGACTCCGTTCGCACCTTCACTTTCCCAATCAAATTTTCATGAACCGTCCAATATGTTTAAAAGGCGTTTTTAGGGACCCCACAAGAAATCATCAAAAACAAAAAGATAGGGAAGGGTTTGATCCGAGCAATTTTGCATGAAACTGTATATATCCAGTTTTATGAAAAATTGCTCGGATAAAGCACTTCCCAGTTCTTTTTTTTTTTGTCGATGATTTCTCGCATAGACCCTTAAAAACACTTTTTAAATACATTGGAAGGTTCGGATCATGAAAATTTGATCAGGAAAGTGAAGGTGCGGACAGAGTCCATATATATATATAGGTTCCACTTCCTATCCGGACTTTACATTTCCGGACTTTTTATCCAAAAAAAATTTTGACGATCCGATCCGTCCAATGTGTTCAGAAGGTGTTTTCAAGGGTCCTCGCTGAAAATCTTCAAAAAAAAAACACCGGGAAGGGCTTGATCCAAGCAGTTTTCGCAAAAATATATAAATACAGTTTTTGCGAAAAACTGCTTGATCAAGCCCTTCCCGGTATTTTTTTTTGAAGATTTTCCGCAGGGACCCTTGAAAACACCTTCTGAACACATTGGACGGATCGGATTTTCCAAAAAAAATTTGCAACACAAAAAAACCCCATTTTTTCCTTAAATCCGGGAGTGTGGATAAGAAGTTTTTAATATATAACGTTTTTAACCAAACTGATCGGATGAAGCCCTTCCGGGTATTTTTTTTGGACGAATCCTCGGAGGCCCTTAAAAATGCATTTTAAAAACATTGAACGGTTCGGATCGTCAAAATTTGGCTCGGAAAGGTGAGGTCCGCATTTTAACTTCAATAAAAAAGTGTAGAGTCCACTTCTAAAACGGGATTCCCGTTTCCGGACCTCCATGATCCAAACATTTTTTTTGACGATCCGATCCGTCCAATGTGTTCAGAAGGTGTTTTCAAGGGTATACACTTTTTGCGAAAACTGCTTGGATCAAGCCCTTCCCGGTATTTTTTTTTTTTGAAGATTTCCCGCTTGGACCCTTGAAAACACCTTCTGAACACATTGGACGGATCGGATTTTCCAAAAATAATTTGCAACACAAAAAAAAATCATTTTTTTCTTATTTTCGGGAGGTGTGGACTAGAAGTTTTCTATATATATATATATATACATATATAGATATAAAGCGAAATTATTTAATATCACATTATTTTAACTTTTTCGTAATATCTTTTACAAAATAAGTTCTATTTATCATTATTTTTTTATTAACGTTTGGAAAAAGAATTCAGTATTGATCATTACTATTTATCATCTCTTTACTATTTTCCAATCATTAATACACTAGTAAAAAGATATATGGAAAGCTTAAAGAATGATTATAGGGTAAATATATTAACTTTATAATTTAGAAGAATTATGATTAATATTTACATTTTAAATATGGTGGATAAGAAATCTGTATGTGCATCCTATTAATTAATTGAAAAAATACACCTTGAAAAAAATGTCAAAAAAATTATTCATTAATTATCTAATTTGCTTAAAAAAATTATTCATTAATTATCTAATTTTCTGTCAAAATTTAAGATCTAATGGCAAAAATTAAATTAAATATCAGCAAATTATTAAATGATACAAATACAACAATATATAGTAATTCTAAAATAGAAGCAGAAGAAAAAGACTAAGAAGGAAATTTTAGTCACTTAGTACAAAAATTAACGGCGTTAGTGTTTAGTTAACGGACTAGGGAAATCTAGAGAACATTTTATGAAGTAAGGGAGGTCAGTGTAATTTTAGAAACTTGGGGGAGGTTTCTGTATTAGTTAGAAACATCAGGGTGGTCAGTGAAATTTACCCATTTTCTTCCTGTTTGTAGCATACTTTTGGATTTTTTTTTTTTTAAATTACTAATGAGTGGTCCCCAAAAATCGGGCCAAATTGATAATTTTGCGTCCACCATTACTCACACATGATGGTAATTGTGTGTGTTAAGTGTGTGTAAGCATGTGTGATTGTAAAAGTGTTGTCTTGTTTTAATAGGCCAGATTCAGAAGCCTTGAACATATTATATATGCTTGCAGTATTAATCAGTTTCATTTCATTTTGTGACATTTCTTGCTATTTTTATTTTCAACTCTAATAGTCCCTCCGTCTCAGATTTCTTGTCCACTTTTTCTATTCACGACACCTCAAAAAATTGTTGATATTTTCAAATTTATAATGTTATATATATCAAATATCGATCTCGTGTGATAGTTCTCGATGAGTTTTATTGAAAAAAGTTATCTAAAATTGTAGAAAAACGTTATAGATTGAAAGATATATACAATTAAAAAATGATACACATGCACGTAATGTAGACAAGAAATACGGGACGGAAGGAGTGTAATAGGAATGTGGTTATTAATTGCACCGGTAAACGAAGCCATGTGGTCACATTGTTAGCATGACAAAATGAGTTGTAGAAATTCTTCTTTTCAAGAAAGTGTAGTGACGACCACGTGAAAAAAAATGATCTAGAATTCGATACTTCGATTTGACCCGCTAAACCGTAAAGACTCGGGCAATCTTGCGGCTATCTTGGAATTTTTACTATAGAAAATTTTAGGGTTTGTTTGGAACCTATAGAAAAGAAAAGAAAGGAAAAGAAAGATCACACTTGCTCTTTTCTTTATTTTCCGTTCACTTTCCTCACATTTCACAAGTTCCAAACATGGCATTAAGATTCAATGATTCCTCTATATTGACCCATGTAAACCGTAAAGACTAAATATAATTATATTTTTTTAACTACGTACAAAGAATTTGAAAGGGGGACTTGGCACCACGGTAAAGAAAGGAAAGTTCACACTTGCTTTTTTCTTTATTTTCCATTCACTTTCCACAAGTTCCAAACATATATAGCATTAAGATTCAATGATTCCTGTAAATTGACCCACTTAGACCGTAAAGACTAAACATAATTATACTCTTTAACTACAAAGAATTTGAAAGGTGGACCTAGCGTAACGGTAAAGTTGTCTCATTGTGACATGTAAGTCACGTGTTCAATTCTCGAAATTAAACAGTATTTCTACTTACAGGGGTAATTAAGGCTGCGTATATCAGCCCTTCTTCAAACTTCCCAAATGCAAGAGTTTTGTGCAATTGTGAAGAATTTGCTCCAAGACCTAACTCATTAGTTGACTCTCTCTCTCTCTCTCTCTCTCTCTCTCTCTCTCTCTCTCTCTCTCTCTCTCTCTCTCTCTCTCTCTCTCTCTCTCCGTGGTGCTGAAATAGTGAGTCGTCGTTATTTTTCACACTTGGGGCACCTACCCAAGTGGAATCCTAGAGCTTTCCAGTGCTACTTTTTATAAAATCAGCTTTGTACAAATTGTGGATCAATGCGAAAGCACCAAACACGTTATTCTGTTCCCACATGGGTTATGCGAATTTCCTAAGCGTTTCCTGCACATTTTTTGTGTTTCACGTAATTTTTTTATTTTTAAATTGCAAATAAAAGTAAGGTTAATGTCTTTCATGACCATTTTGGATTTTAGGGTTTTTTTTTTAATGAGAGATTTTTTAAACAATAAGTCCAAACCCAAAAGCCGAAAAAATAGATTATTGGAACCACACAAAAATATATAAACACTCATATAAATGTGGCTCGCACCACCAGTTTATTGTATTGTCTCATACATTTATGTTAGTGTTTGTGATTTTGGAGAAAAACATGCATGCGGATAGGGTATCGCAACGTGGTATCTCTCCGCACATCCGAGATGTCCAAACATGTTTTAGATGACCCGGAATATATATGTGGAAACGGGGGCATGTTGTCCATTGCGTGTTGACTCCTTTTCGAGTTATTCGTGCTCGGCGATCAACAGTTCCAAACAGATCTGCATCGTTCATTATCGAACTGATCTGCGTTGTTGATCGCCGAGCACAAACGATCCGGATGGGGTCAGCACAACCCCAGTCCATTTTGTCATTCAGCTGGGATTTTTCATAAAATTTCACAATGGAAAACTAATGGTTTCATACCACGATAATGGGTAACACAAAAAAGGTACTAGTTAAATGTTAAATACTTTTTAATGTAACACATCCTACTTGACCCGTACTTAATTAATTTTTGAAATCTCATGTATTTCCGTATCCGCATCGTATAGTACTATGTATCAATATTCTATATTGACGTCCATTCTTTATAGTTATTGATGATCAGGCCAACTAGCTTCATTAATTGATTATTTCCTCTACTGCAATTTTTAATTTTGATTTTTGAATTCCGACAATTCATTAACCACCTATCTCCAACAATAAATGCAACCAACGGGCAATATATAAACTGGCGGTTCTTAGGGCATCTCTAGGGACTGGGGGAGGTGTTGTGCACCAACCCGCTGTGCACCGTGTTGTGCACGCCGGTGCACGGCGCTCCGGCCTCGCTCCGACGATTGGAAACGTTCATATCTTAGACCTCATCAAGTAGAACAAGTGTTCCAAAAATTAGCTCAATTGGAAATCATTAAGTGTCTAATCGGAACACATAAAACTTGGCAATAATGGGTTCTAGTGGGTTTGATCTAGTGTTTCGGATCCATTCTTTTCAAGATAATAATGTTCCAATGAGCCACTTAATCATATCCGATCGAGCTGATTTTTGGAACACTTGTTCTACTCTGTGAGCTCTATGAGGTGAACGTGTCCGATCGTCGGAGCGAGGTCTGAGCACCGTGCACCGGCGTGCACAGCACGGTGCACAGCGGGTTGGTGCACATCACCTCCCCCCATTCCCATCTCTAGTGCACTACTTAAAAGAGTTCTCTAAAGTGCCCTAACTAGTTACCTAAGAAAAACTCAAAAAATGGTCTCTAGTGAACAAAATGAGTGTACATTTAACATGTATGTGAGGAGATTGTAAATGATTGGAGCCGAAATGATTGTACATTTAACATTGTTGTATTTTCAACTTAGCTTTCCATCTCGATGGAGAAATGAGGGGAAGAGGATTAAAATAGACTTAACCAACTTAATTTGATGATATTCTGTCCCTTTAAATTGCCCGATTTACAAAAGTTGCACCATTAAAATAGCGGCGTGGACTCGAATACTTTAAAAACCCAAGGAACTCGATCTCCACTCAAGGCTGACCCAACTACAAGAGGCCGGGGTCTTGGGCATCCAAAAAATTCAAAAAAATAGGGACATTCCCATAATTTTTACTATTAGGCTTGAGTCGGTCTTTATAACTTAATAGGGAAAACAAAAAAAAGGTCCAATTTGATTTTTAAAGAAGACAGACAAAAAAGTTCATTTGGCCTAAAGGCCTAAAATAAAACACGGAACAAATTAACTTTTACAATTGTTCATTAGGCCTAAAGGCCTAATATAAGACACACAATAAAATATAAAGGCAACTAAAATAAGAAAGACTAAATGGGTTATTCATATTATCGATTGAAAATGACTTGGTGAATTAAGGGACGGATGCAGTATTTATTATGAGGGGGGTTAATAATATACAATATATACTTCCTTCGTCTCACTTTGATGGTCACCTACTAAAGTAGGTTCAATTTTCGGATAAAAAAATAAAGTATTTTCAAGCATGATTTTTCTATTTTTTGTACCAAATTAAAGATCTCGATTAGTTCTTCAATTTGGTCAAAAAAAATTTAAAAATTACTCCCTCCGTCCCTTTTTAAGTGATCCATACGGGAATACGTGCAATTTCAAACTTTTTAAAAACATATTTCTCTATTTAACTTTTTAATTTGTTTTATACCAAATTAAAGTGCTCATTAAGTACTTTAATTTGGTGCCAAAAAAAATTAAAAAACGATATGCAAAAGTACATTTTAAAACGTCTGCATAAAATACACGTTTCCCAAGTGGATCACTTAAAAAGGGACGGATGGAGTATGAATTTATTATTTTATCTGAAAATTATATGTCTTTCCATAAAGGACTATCAAAATGGGGTGGAGGAGTACATTAGAATACTAAACCAAAAGAGATTTGAACAAAAAAGAAAATTTTATGATGTATAACTGTGCTCTGCTAATTCGCATATGAGGGAGAGTGTGTGAAAAAAATGATGTAACCAAAAAAAAAAGATCATGGGAGATTCGGTGAACTATTTTGGCAAGATTATAAATACTTCATGTTTCTTGGGGCAAGATCTAGAGAATACAGTAAAGTCTAGGGGGCAAAATTACCAAAATATTAAAAAATATATGTACATATCTGTGGGGAATTTTAATCCAACGGGGTCAGGTGACCCCCCTTGCCTTGCCTCTACATAGGTCCGCCCATGTTGGTAATGGATACTTTTGCTTCTAAAAACGAAACACGAGTAATATTCAAGCGATATTAATGCATTCTTAAGATGATATGTATTTGGAGACTTTGTATTTTGTGTTCTTATATAATGATTGGTGGAATTTAATATTGTTTTTGGTTTTCTCTTATTGTGATTGTTGCTGTAAAAATTGTTTAAGTATTTACTCACAAAGGAACAATTTTTAGATTATGCCTTCGCCTTGGACACTAAAAACTCTTAATCTGTTAGAAAACAGAACATGGGTATATCTTCCTAGTTGCTACAAATAATCATTAATTCATGGGAGAATTGTTGTAAGGTCCGCTATAGCTATTTCCTAACACTTCTAGTCCACCTAATATTATCCTAACACATCCAGTCCATGTGAAACCTAAACTAAGAGGTGGACTAGACATGTTACAAAAAGTTATAATGGACCTTAGAGTAATTCTTTATTAATTCATTGTGTGCTATTTGATTAGTTTATCCACCCATTGTACTAATCACAATTTTCTCCTTCAACGGTAATGTAAAAACCTAAATTTTGTTTCCAGAACCATGTGAAACCTAAACTAAAACTATTACTCCGCAAAAAGAGAGTACGTTCATTGTACGCTCATGCTGTTTGGTTCTTTTACTTGTAGACACCCCAATTTTGAACCCGAGATACGCTCGTGCATCTCCGATGATGAAATGGATCAATCATAATTACCTGGAACTTGTGAGAATGATTTGAATTTGATCAAAACCAACCAAACACTACCCAAACAATCAAAATGTGCCAAACCAACCCAACCACTGCCAAATCAAGCCAAGCCAGCAAACTGCCATCCATAGCCTTGAGTGCTCAAGCCCATGGCTTTGAGCGCTCAAACCCCTGAGGAGCACCTTGAGCGCTCAAGTCCACGGCTTTGAGCGCTCAACTCCCGTCCAGTCAGCAACTTGCAGAGTATCTCATCATGAGATTTCCTGCATGGGAGCGTCTGTGGTTGATCTTATACGATCCCTATACGTATAATACACCCCACTAAGTCCTAAAATACGCCTAAAATGCTTCAAAATACACAAACCCACTTCTCTCTCTCTCTTTTCTTCCCTCCCACTCACTCTATAAAACCACCCACTACCCCCTGGTTTTGGGGACGAGCTCTGATACTCCTCACATTTGGTTTCCACCAGAAAACCACTCCTCTCTCTCTCTCTTTACAAAACCATTCTTTTACCATCAAAACCACCTACAATACCATTCATCAAACCCAGAAATTCGACCCTTGATCATCGATCAACCACCTACATTGTTCAATTCGTCCAGAATACAAGCCAAAAACATCTACAATCAACCTCTCAAAGCCCAGAATCAAGCTCAAATTACAAACATCTTCCAAAAGGTAGTAAAAACATGTGATGAACTCACTGTTTTGATCCTTCTGAGGAAGGCTAGTGAGTCTAAGCAAGTTCTCTATACTTGCATTGAACTCACAAAGGCCTGAAAGTTGCTTAAAAACCTTTTTCAAATCTGCAGTTACAACAGGTTTGAGCGCTCAAGCCTCTGGCCTTGAGCGCTCAAGCCCAGTTCTGAACAGGCCTCTGTTTTGCTAACTTCTGAGCTTTATTTTGGTTTTGATCATTGTCTAAAAGTTAATTTCGTTCATGTAACACTCGAAGCAGTTTATTTCCACACCAAAACTACATGCATGAATGTAAATTAACCATTTCATGGTGATCAAACATCAAAAACTTCAAATTTCTCATATTTGACTGCAAAACAATGGCTGTCTGTCCTTTTGAAACTTTATTTTATGTCTTTGGTGGTCCTGAGGAAGTATTGAAATCAGTTTAAAGGTCAAAAAGTGGAAAGCCATGTTATGGCTTGAGCGCTCAAGGTCAGATCTTTGAGCGCTCAAGTTGTTCTTGGTTTAATTGCAGTTTTCCATCAATTCTGATGATGATTTATGATTTAATTCCTTGTTGGTGTCATCAGTGTAGCATTTGTGATCTGAACCCCTCTCTCTTGCAGAATTGGTTTGAGCGCTCAATCCATGAGCCTTGAGCGCTCAAACTGGTTCTAAAGCAAGTTTGTTTTAAGCATTTTCTGGTGATTTCTAAAGAGAGGTGATACTTGTGTGATGTTTCTGTAGTGGTTTGAAGTCTTAAAGTATCATCAAATGTTAAAAACCAGCAAGGAAAATGTTCGGGTGGAATGAGGGTTGAGCGCTCAAGTCATCACCCTTGAGCGCTCAATCCCCATTCTGGAATCCAGATTGCAAATAGTTTGATAAGACTCATGTTCATAATTTCTTGAGTTATTGTATGATTTCTGCTGTAATTTACTTCTGTGGACATTTGTATTTTCGTGTTCATCATCCATGTAGATCGCGTGCACAAGCATCCACTGTAAAATCGCATCCCTTGTATATTTTGTTATTATGTGATTCCTGTCCCCGATTCCCCATTTATGTGAATAAATCAAATTTTAAACATTTCCAAAATCCCACAAAATGTTGAGTAGAGACCGGTTCACGGACCGGGCGAGAGGGGTGCCGTAAAACCCTTCCCCTCTCGTAACCAAACCCCCGAATCCGAGAAATCTTTGGTTCCGTCAGGACTAGTAAAATCTTTTTCTATGGGCAACGAGTCATGTTTTTTTATCGGTTTCTCGGGTTCGGACCTCAAATCCGGGTGGCGACTCTAACTATCGCAATCTTTTTCGAGCAATCTCGGTGGGCCGTCCACATTACTTCTTTGCAATAGAAAATAATTGAGTGCGAGCGTGCCAGAGAGAGTTTTAATCTCCTCCCTCAGATTAACTTTGGAAAAACCAAATCTAATCAGGCGATTGTGTTTTTTATGGTTCAATTACCTCAATTAAGAGGATTTTTCTTTCAAAGTGAAGAAATGTAAACCAATATACTTAGGAAATTAAAGAACAACAAAGAAACAAGATACTTCGATTGATAAATCAAAGGTAAACTTACTTCGAAATTGCTTTCAACTCCAAATACAAGATGATGAGAACTTCGAACAGATGATTGTTACAAGAACAACCGAAATTAATCCTAACTATTTCCTAATCTACTTCGAACTGGGTTCGAAATCCTAAACTACTTGCCAATGAACAAACCAAGCATCATTTTGTTTGATAGCTGTTTGTTAAAGATTTGTCCGGGCTTTTCCACTCCTCAATTTCTTCTATTTATAGACGCTGCTTGTTAGTTGAACTTCCCGCTCAATGAATTTGAACTTGACTTGCTTCGAACTCCAACATTCATAATTTGAATTGGCAGTTTCTTCCCTCCTCCACGTCTGAATTTGAATTCTTGTTAATCTTCTTCCAAAAGCTTCTCATTGAATATGCACCATTGCTCAAACTAACCCAAATGATTACATTTTAAGGAGATGTAATCCACGTGTTCTAACTGCCAATTGCTTTGTATCACAAGTTTACACGTGGACTTTATGCATTTAGCAGTTAAAATCATAGCTTCGAAGTCGATTTTCTATATTGACAATACCTCGTAACTGTCAATAACTGCTTTTCAAATTGAGAAACAATACGACATCGTATTTACTCAGCTTCAATTCAATAATCCAGTGTATTTTCATTGACAGATATTTGCCAACGTTTGGCATCCCTAATTACGTGTCAATTAATTATTGAATTTGTTAATTTTATATGTAAACACATTCCCATGTCTTAACACTAATTACACGAATTCCAAACCCTAAGGGGTAGGCCTGTGGACTTTAATTACACAAAACTTTTCAGGTACTATGAACTCTTTTAGGGTCAGTTCATGCTCCGACTTTAATTATGCTCCATAAAAATAGATGATGGAATTGAGTTTCAAGAATTAGGGGGCGTTCAACTAACTCAGTTTTTTGAAAAAAATTGATTTTTCACGGTTTTTTATATGATGTGTTGTGAGAGAAAGACCTGTTTCGGTGTTTGAAAAAAACAGTTTTTTGTTAGTGGAACACCCCCTTAGTTGAAGTGCACATAGGCTGCGTTTTCCATTTGATTTTAGCAACCCAGTTATTAAAATTATAATTGACTTTAGCAAATGAGTCTAACATGTGTTAAAATCATGGTTGATTTTAGCGACCAGGAAAAACTCAGCCGTAAACCGTAAACTGATTTGAACATTCTTAGATGTATAAAAAAAAAGGAAAATGCTAACGTGTGCCTAATAGGCACACGTTAAGGTTGAAAAAGTGTATTGAAATGTGTGAAAAGTGTATAGGAATATGTGAAAGTGTATTGAAAAGTGTAAAAGGTGTATTGGAGTATGTGTTATTTTTGTTTGTTTATATCCTTATTGTGTGCCTATTAGGCACACATTAGCAAAACCCTAAAAAAAAAGCATTACACGAATTCCCAATTCATTCACAGGTTCTGTGCGTGGCCTCCGGCCGAGCCCATTTTCATGCCCCAATACATGCACTTCGTCTTGGTCAAAGGACTAACGTCATTAACCTCAAACCGATTTGGGACCACCAGTTCTCGTGGATCATCAAACAAAAATGTGAAAATTGACGAATATTATTAGCCTCTTAATCGGACAACATTGTTCTCCAAAATTGAACGGCCAATATAATTTAAAAAATAAACTAGAAGACAAATCTATCATGGTCATTTAGTTAGACTGACTTTATTTATACTAAAGACATAATTTCCAACAAACTCTACAAACTGAACAATTCAGGCTTCGTTCTTCAACAGATTTTTGTTTCAAAAAATCTCACATTTTATGACATTTCAATCTCAACACATAAAATGTAAAAGTGATTTTATGAGATTTTTATAAAATCCTCCTAAAATCTATAGGAAAACCACTACATTTTATCAATTGAAAAAATAACTTCATTTTATCACCCCTCCATAAAATGTTCATTTTATAAGATTTTCATAAAATGTACCTAAAATCTATTGGAGAACAAGGCCCTCATAGTGCATTAGCGTCTACGGCACCGTTTGTTCACACATTTTGTGTCAGCCATGTTATGCACATGATTTAAATATACATACCCATGCGGTATAAGACCGTGTCATGTACGTGGATCTTTTAAAATAAAATAATAATAGACCAATGTGTATCGAACGATTTAGCAACGATTTTTTTTTTTGTTCGGCTAGCTAGCTTGTCTAGGTCAGTATACCCACACCTCAATCAATCTCCTTCTTGATTTTGTATCAAAGGCTGGTCATACATGTCGGGAATGGAAAATTTCCTAAAAAATTTCTTTCTTGCAGCCTGACCCAAATAATCGAAACCTAGTTAATTATGTAGGAATCAAACCCACCAACCAACCGAAGTAACCAGTATCCTGATTAATCAATGGAATTGCAATGCTATTTACCTATATATACACACACATAAACTCCTCCCCAAAATACTAGGAAGCAAACTTCACCCCATCTCCCCCACCTCCCAAAAAAAGAAATGGCTCCTCACAAATTCACAGCCCTAATCCTCACCCTCTCTTCACTATTCCTTCTCCTAATCTCCCCTGCCCATTCCCTAAATTGCACATCTCAAACCTTCAGCAACAAAAATCAATACACCAACTGCACAGACTTACCAACCCTAACCGCATACCTCCACTGGACCTACACTCCCTCCACCTCCTCCCTCTCCGTCGCCTTCGTCGCCACTCCGGCCCAGCCCAACGGCTGGATCGCCTGGGCCATTAACCCCACCGCCACCGGCATGGTCGGGTCCCAGGCCCTCATCGCCTTCAAGATGCCCAACGGGTCCATGACCGTCGAGACCTTTAACATCACGTTGTACAGCGGGATCGCCCAGTCGAAGATCGCGTACGAGGTGTCCGCCGTCAGTGCGGAGTATTCTTCTGCCGGGGTCATGACGATATTCGCCACGCTGGCATTGCCGAAGGCGACGACGTCGGTTAACCAGGTTTGGCAGGTGGGTGGATCGGTCACTGGCGGCGTGCCGGATAAGCACGCGTTCCAGCCGGCTAATTTGAATGCCAAGGGGGTTTTGGATCTGGTGAGCGGTGGCGGTGGTGGGTCGCCGGCGGTGGCGCCGGCGCCGGAGGAGGGTTTGACTCCGGCTCCGGCTGCTGGAGGGCCGCCTCCGAGTGGTGGGAATGGATCAGGGGCTTGGAGGGTTGGAAATGGGGGTTTTTGTTTTTCAGCTGTGTTATTTTTATTAAGTTTTATGGTTTTGTTTTAAAATTGCTGTTAGCATAATTGATGCTCTGTCATTTTTTGTAACCAATAATTATCAAAATACATTTACGGTTTCGGTTTGAAAATTGTAGTGTACAAAATAATTTTATTGTTTCGAAGAACGGTGTCCGGGGTCTGCAAAACTCCAAATAGGAAAATTTTTACGGGATTGGCCTCAACAAGTTTCTAGGTGAAAGTAAAATTCTTAAAATTTCTTATGTGTATGAATAGAAAAAGTTCCTTAAATTTCAACTTAGCAATCAATTTTTTTGGGTATATGGTGAGTTTCCACCGTGGTATTCTCTATATTTTCATGAGTTAGAATGTGAGTGTAAAAATATCGTACCGAAAGTATTTTTAGTAAAAACTCAGCCGTACAACTATGTCAATATACACAATCTCTTCTCTTTCTCCACCAATAGCAATATGCATATGATAAAAAATACATGCAGTTCGGCCCCCACTTGGAACAAATCTTGCGTCTCTCACTGGTTATTGATATAGCAGCATGCAGCTGTAAGTTGCTCCATAGTAAAGTTGAACCAGATCATGTATAAGAGCCCATATATCTGGATTTGGGGGGCCTGCTGTGCGGGTGCCGCATGACACCGTGCCATGCGGCCATCCGAGCTGTCCATTGTGAAAATGTACGGCTTGGATTTAATCCGAGCTCAATGCAAATCTAAGCCATCCATTGCTTGATTAAATCCGAGCCGTGCATTTTCGCAATGGACGGTCGAATGGCCGCATGACACGATGCCATGCGGCACCCGCACAGCAGGGCCCCGGGTCCCATATATATCTTGCTAGCCCCAATAATTTGGTACATTAAAAATAAACAATTCCAAAATCTGCAGATTATAGTACATGTGAATCATTAGCAAACCCACCCCTGAACTTTTTAAAGAGAGACAGATGATGTAGGCCTGATGCATTTTTATTTTATTTTATTTGAAATGTTTATAAAACACTATACTAAGGTTTTCATGAAATTAGAAATTAAAAATTAAAAGCTAAAAATGAAAAGTAATATGCAATGCTCTTTTTTTTACATTTAAAAAAGGTTACCTGTTTTTTTTTGTTGGATTTACCCTTTGAGCTGTATAAATAACTACCAGTTGAAATGTTGATGTGATTCCACATAAAGATTGTGTGGTCCACCTGTCTTAACTATTGATGGAAAAAGGGAAAATGATTTGAGGTCAGATCCTCTGTGCCGAAAAATCCTGTGCCTCTGTGCCAAAGAGTTTTTCGGCCGTTGGATCACCAAAAAATATTAAAACATAAAAACAAAAATCACAAACCAACGGCCCAAAATCCCTTGGCATAGAGGCATATGGATTTTGGGCACAGAGGATCTGGCACCAAATGATTTGGGTATATTATTTATACACCCCAAATGCACACTAGTGGCAAATGAGGAGAAGCCCAATTTGGGGCTAAAAAAGCCATACATGGACCTTTTCGAAATCAAGGTCAGCAATGTTTTGAACCCCTTTTTCTTTTTCAAGCTCTTTTTCGTGCACTAACTTGTTGGAGAGGCCTGAATTATAGCTTTCTAACGTGCATGGTAGCTTGATGGTAATTTATTTGCTTTATACTACTATATGAAAAGGAAAAAAAAAAAGTGTTACTTACAATACCCTCCACTTAAAAAATTTCGTCCTCAAAATTTGCGGCATAATTACCTAAAGATAAACTTCGAAATACAGTGGCACAATGACCTAAAGATAACTCTGACATATAGTGACGGACCTAGAATTTTGGCTCGAGGGATTCTGATTTAAGGAATTATTTTCATATGAAAATATGTTCAATATATCGTGTAGCTCTTTTTGTTCGATACTATAGTTTGCATGATTTTATTTTGCTTTTTTGTCTATAATCGAACGACCATGTATTTATAATTTCATTTTTGAAGAAATGGAGAAAATCTTACAGGACACTGTAAGATAACTTTAATGGATGACTACATCAAATCGTCATTATTTAGATTTTTCAGAAATTACTATACAATACTATAATCATATTACTATTAGTTTCTAGGCCCTTCCATATTTTTATCATTGCTGATATATACCGTCTATAATACTTCAAAATTAAATGCATGTCTTAATATTGCAAAAACTCATGCAAAAACCTTTGCAGTAAACTTTTATGTGAGACCTAATATTGCCTATGCTCTGATACCAACTATAAAAACCCATTGGTGATTTATCTTCTTATAAAAGAAATAAAACTAGAAAATAGCGAAAAGTTAAATAACTCATTGGTGATTTCGAGTTGATCGGTTGGTAATTACTCCCTCTGTCCCATATTTGTTGTCTGTTTACGGGTAAGCGTGCCATTTTTCAAGTGCTTATATATTTCAATCTATAATGTTTTTTACAATTTTGAAAATTTTGTTTAATAGTACTCATCGAGAACTATAAAACAAGATCCATATTGAATATATAAAACATTATACATTTGAACATATAACTATTTTTTTGAAGTCTAGTGAATAGTGCAACTGGACAACAAATATGGGACGGAGGGAGTAAAACTTATCAAGATATTGATTGCTTTTGTTTTTTTGTTTATTCATGATTTCGATATAGTAGTATTTAAAGACCGGATAGCATCTCGATCTCATATCCATTATTAATGTGGCTTGAATCTTGATGGCATCGGTCAAGTTATGCATGTGAATAATTGTGCCAAATGTGAAATGCCAACCTTTCAAATTTCCCACCTACCATTGAAATGGTTGACTCCCAAGTCAAACATTTCTGCAACCTACTCACGCTCCTATTTTCTATGAACCGTTGAGGAATACTCCCTCCGTTCCAAAATTGATGTGCGAAACCACTATTCATGCTCTCAAAAAATCATTTGTATTTTGCAATTTGTAATACTTTTTACGATTTAATTTTTTTAAAAATAAAACTAAGTGAGATCTATCAAATAAGATCCATATTGTATATATAATTCATCATAGCTTACAAAATATAGATGATTTTCCAAGAAGCGTGAATAGTGATTTTGGACATCCATTTTAGGATGAAGGGAGTAATATATATTGCAAATTGTGCTCTTTTTGAATTAAAAAAAATACAATTTTGGTTGTGTTTTTTTTTTTAAACCAAAAACTCAATTTCTTCTTTACATTGGCATAAAATCAATTTAATAAAATTATATCAGAAGTGCAGTATATTTAATCCTTAAAAATAGCGCAAATTTTTTTAAAAATTAAAACATTTTTTTCTATGATAACTTCCACACAAGCCATTGTACCAAGGAGATAATATTCTTTTGTAGTATAAACGTGCATAGAAATCGTTCAACAAAGGGAAATGCCACAATATACATTCGTATTGTACGTGTACCATGTGCATCTCTAACATGTTATGTCAGGTGCATATGATTTAATAGGTGGGTATTGTAGATTTTCCCTTAAAGAAATGGTGAAATTGTCCTTTTGTGACATTGGAAGATAAAAGTAAAACTATATTTTATGCAAATATGGTTTGAAATTAATATTAATTGCTGATCGAGGAACTACTTTTTTTTTAGGAAGAGTAAGAACTTCATTGATGAGAAATATTACAACATACCGTGTGCATCTAATACAATTGGAAAAAACAAATTGCACACAAGAAAGACAAATAATACAACCAAATCAAATGAAGGATACATCCAGCAAAGTGGTCAGTTGTCGAAGAACTGCCATGCAAGTTATCGACATGCAACTGTAACAATAGTCGCATTATTGACAAGGCTTCTTTGCAGAAGCTGACCAATAAGAACCAAACGACTCTAGCACCCCAGGTAGAGAGCATTGGGGAACTACTTCAACAATTAATTATGGTCTTAAAAAAGAGGGAAAATCGAAATTATTCTTAACTCCGTGGGCCGTGGTTGAGCATAACGGGCTTGACATTCCAGCCTGAAAGCCTGTCCATAAATAAACGCAATTGGGCCAGTAGCATGTTGCTTGAAATTCCAGCCTGAAAGCCTGTCCATAAATAAACGCAATTGGGCCAGTTACTGCTTGCAAGAATAGTCAAAACTTGCCACTTTTGTTCCCTTTTTTCTAACAGGAATCAAAACTGGGGCCCAAAAACAAAAAGTAGAGCCCACTAATCCCGAAACTAAATCCTAACAATCCGTCCACAAGTGATTATTCGTTGCTTTTGGAGTACCATCACATAGTGCTCTACGGCCTTTTCCATTACCATTGGTGTGGGAGCTACACAAGTCCCTTGGAGTACCAAGTGGCCATGCACGATGCTTCAGAAACAGTTAATAATTTTGCCTCTACCCAGGTTTAGGTGATATACAGCTCGAGACTCACCCAAGTATGGTGGCATATGCAAATCACAAAAAGACATGAGAAAAGTGGTAGGGGGGGCAATATAGGCTATAGCACTTCCTAATTTTATTCGTGAAATTGTTCGAATTCTTAGTCGATTGCAGACCTAAATATTATTCTTAAAAAAATTGGTGTGTATAGCATAATTGATCTCATAAACATTGTAGCACTGTGTTGTGAGCTGAGGCTAAAATCTGGCCAAAATCAATCTAAAGTAATTCCTATAAAAATCAGGTGTATCCAACATTGATAGTCATATGATGGACGTACATTTGTCTCACAATTTATTATTCAAATCATACCGGATCTTAATTTTTTCAACAGAAATGTGCTCTGATCATCTGTCTATCGCGGTACATCAAATCAATCAGGGACCTGTTAAGCGTCACAACATTGGTATGTGAGATCTCATAGACCTAGTCCTTTTTCTTTCTTCTTTTTAATTCTGAATCTTTGTTTGCAAAACTAACGAATGCAAAAAAAAAAAAATTGAATAATGACAAAATAGAAAAACCAAAAAACCAAAAACCAGTTTTTTACCCAAAGGAGGCTGTTTTTAATTTTTCAACATATCAGCATGTTTGAAAGATCCATTTAGGTAAATCTTCTCTACTTAAATTTAATATGTACAACAAAATATTAATACTCCACTCAACAAACACCAGGAGAATCTTCGAACTGACTACCATAACTATAATCACGTGCTCAGGAACAACAATTTTTTTTTGTCTTTGACACCCAAAATGTTGTTTAAAAAATGATAAAGATCACCCATTACTTAGTGCTTATAGGAGCAAGTTGATCACTAACGAAGATACTTATCGAATTTTTAACTTTAGAAAACCAGTGTTGCAATTCAAAATTGGTTGTAGATTGGCCTCTAGTGAATTGGGTTGTATTTAAATCCAAAATTGTGGGATGGAGGACCACAATCTTTGACCCACAAGAAGAAGGTGAACCAGGGGTTAAACCCATGGCCACAATGGTCCAGCCATCCACTACTTGGTTCAACCACTTGAGCAAGATCCAGGGTATCCACTCCGCAGTCATCATTAAACTAAAAGCTATATTCATTTTTAAATTTAATAAATGACAAGAAAATGTGCTCTTTGTTTCATTCGAAAAGTTCAAATTTTAATATATTAACATGCAATTTGGAAATTATCTATGAAAGGTTTGTTGTTGTAAGTGGTTGAACAATCATGCAACTCCAGTGGTCCAGGGGGGATATCATACCAGCACTAGCTTTATGAAGCAAATCAATGGGAGATATGAGTGAATGAGCCATGACATCACATGGAAATTCTAATTCATATAGCCATAGGGACCCAAATATCTTATTAAGGCAGATTTTCCACTTCAGTTTTGTGAAAAACTACTCGGTCAAGCCCTTCCCGGTATTATTTTTTGATGATTTCTCGCGGTGGCCCCTTAAAAACACGTTTTAAACACATTGGACGGTTCAGATCATAAAAAAAATATTGGGAAAGTGGAGGTCCGGAATCCCGGATCCCGGACTAGAAGTGCTCCCATCTTATTAAGTTAGATGCAGGTATTACAAAACTCATGAGTGGGATTACCAACAATCAGAAAGTCTAAGTACTCGGAAAGGAGACAGAGAATGTGTAAATTAATGGCCCATATTCACTTTTGATTTTCAAATTCTGGGTAAATTTTGGGTGTATTTTCTGGGTATGTAGTGGTGTTGTACCAACAATAGGTAAAGTACTTAAAAGTTACTCCCTCCGTCCCATTTTGATAGTCCAATTCAGTCTCCAATGCAATTTTTAAATTGTTAATATCTTTCAAAAATCATTATAGACTGAAAGTTATTAACAATTTAAAAATTGCATTGGAGATCGAACTGGACTATCAAAATGGGACGAAGGGAGTACATGCTTACTACTTGCTTGGGTGTGTTTGGAACTTGAGGAAAGTGAGCGAAAAGAAAGGAAACTTAAAATTTTTCCCTCCTCTTATTTGGTTTGGAGAGAAAGAAAAGAGAAAATAAAAAATCTAAGTACTGTGAATAGTGAAATTTTCCTCCCACTTTTCTCACTTTCCTCTCATTTTATTTTCTCTTCTTATTCTTTCTCTTCCACATGTTCCAAACAAACCCTAAGTCTCCGTAACAGATTAGCGAAACTAAAGATATTCTTCACCGATCATACTATGCAGTCATATATTACTAATTTACTCATTCCGTTCGGATTTGTTTGTCCCTTGTTTGATTGCAACCAGATAAAAAATTAGTGATGTCTTTAAATTGGTAAGTAATTATATGTCTAATATAGATCTTGTTTGATAGTTTTTGATTAGTTCTATAAGACTATGTTTTTAAAATTACTTAAACCATTAAATTATAAGATATAATCATTTGAAAAGTGACCCGAACTCCCAGAATGGACTAACAAATCCGGATGGAGGGAGTACGATATTGGCTTCGACACTAAGAATAGTGAGGTCGATGATTATGTGATGCTGATGACAAAGTCTCCAAATAGATATATGGAGTAGACTGTATTAAGATCCATTTAAAGCATGCACACACAGAAAAAAAAAAAAAAAAAAACTCACGCGATTGAAGAATTATTGTATTACATGCTAGTTCAGCAATCAATTAAACAAAGCACTGAGATGTTAATAATCCAATTTAAAAACTCACTGCATGATTTTCTTCCAGGATGTGACACTAATAACCCATTCACAAATACTCTGAGCACTCGTGATCCCCGACCCATATGACAATTTACAATGGGATCGGGATGCTGGTGTGCGACCTTGGTGTGCACATCCGAGCCGTTGATCTCAGTAATTAACGGTTCGGATTTCATCTTGCAATGGACGGCTTGAATTTGCGAAGTGTCGAGATGAAATTGGGACCATTGGAAACACATCCGACGGCTCCGATGCCGCATGCTAGGACCGCACACCAGGGTTCCGTTTCCTTTACAATGTTGTCTTTAAGGTAGGCAGCTCAGATGCACGAACCTACTGCTTTATCAAATACTCAGGGAAAAGTTGAACATCCTAACCTCAAAATCAAGTGTAAAAACGGTCACTCCTGTCATTATGGCCCTAGCAACTCTGGGAAAAACTCCAAAAGCTACCAGAGTTCTTTCTAACTTGTAAATACTTCAATTTTAATCTTGAGTTTTAAATGTTTCAAAATTTCTCAATTTAGTAACAATTAACGACCATCATTAATTCGAGCTATCATTAATATATTCGTAATTCAATTTCAGACAGTATAATGATGTCTTTAAGCATCATAAATTGAATTGGTCACCCAAGCATCATCATGACATGCATGCCATTTTGATGAAACCCCCAAATCAAAACAATAGGCAGGCCCCACATTTTTCAAGTCATATTCATAGGGTATGGTACATACAAAATACTCCCTCCGTTCCATATTGTTGGTCCCTCTTTCCATTTTGGGGTGTTCCAAAATAAATGTCCACTTTCCTGAAAAGTATAGCTACATACCTATTTTGCCCTTCCTTTAGTACACCACTTGTACTCAAATGTTTCAAGCAACAGTAGAAAAAGAAAAAAAACATAAAATTGCACCGCATTAACTTCCAGGCGTCCCAATTACAAACAACTTCTAGGCGTCCCAATTACAAACAGTCGGTTGAAAATTTGCCCATCATCAACAAAAAAAAAAAAGTACACCACTTCAGCCATAATTACAATTGAATCAACCAAAAAACAGATCCATTTTGTCTTTAGCCTTAACCAAAATGACGAGTGCTGCACTTCGAAGCCGAGCCTTTTTGGCATCTTCAGATAGGTATGGCTTAACCGCGCTTGTATGTGGCCTTATCGCACCTTCTTTGAGTCGCCTGTGAAGTGTTGTTGTCGGCACCTTCATGGCCTTTGACAGAGACCGAAGACTAGTTCGGCGGCGAAGATCAATTCCAGAAATCCTTTGGAGGTCAATTTGTACTCGCTTGCGACCAGATTGTGTTTGCACTTTGGAAGATACGTCAATCGCCGCTCCATTGAGAAAACAAGATTTTGCTCGTTTCCAAATTCTCTGGACTGTTTTTCGATGTACAGAGAATTTAGTTGCAATCTCCTTCACAGCTCCTCTTTTTAACTTTCCACCTACAGTTTGTTCCAACAATATCTCGAAAATGGAATGGCGTTGTTGGTTGGTAAGGTTTTTTGTAATCCTCTCGTGGGTGGAGTAATTTTCGTAAAAAGAGCCCATTTGGTTTAGAAGAGAAGAAGTGTAGAAACCTGAGGAGTGAGTAGGATTTCCATGTATACATACAAGTAGAAGTCCAAAAATGTAGTCCACCTTTTTAGTTTTGGTAAAAATTGAAATTGCCGCCAATATTTTAGGAGAAATTTCCTCCAACTTTTGGTGTAGAAATCCTTCCCTCCTTATTTTCGTCAATTCCATTTCAAGCAGGTAAATATCCTCCCAAAAGTGGGTCCCTAATTTGGGGAGAAAATTTTGACATTCCATTTTTTTGTTTGGATTTAGCGCCAGATTTGGTGCAGATATTGCCTCTGAAATTGAAAAGAGGGAGAGGAAGTGAAGTCTGACCCGTGAAAAAAGTGAGGGCAAAATGGGAAAGTCAACGTAAAATAAATGCAATGATGTTGAGTCCTTAATAAGTTGGATTCCCCAAAAGGGACAAACAATATGGAACGGAGGGAGTAGGTTGCAATGTATAGTTAATTCACCTCACATGCTCATCTCCAGCTTATTATACTCATTTTGAATTAAAGACAGAGGGAAGTGGGTATGTGGTCCTAATCACCAATTCCCCTTTCCAAAAGAATTGCTGCATTAGTTTTTGTCTAACTCAATCCCCAACCTATATATCTTACCTTCCTTAGATTATCTACCTACTTCACTCTAGTACCTGACAGACACAATGTTACAACTAATCCCTTCTTTCTATTTCTTTTTTGATAATTAGGTTTCTGTGGCAGCCTATATCCACATCGACTTATCTAGGGAAATTCAATCCCACTGTCCCTTTACTGGAAGTTTAATTAAAGCTGCAGCAAAGTTTCGTATAGACTGGCCCCACTGGAATTAATAACACCTGAGAGGTTTTGAACCTGAGACCTTAAAAGGGAGTAAATCTTAAAGTCTCAAATCTTGACCACCAAGCCAACCCTTTGAGATTCCCCTCTTAAAGTCATTGATAGGTGCGTAAATATTCACACAAGCACATGACCACAGTAGAGGAACAACTTATAAAATTAATTTAGAAATTAATCAAATTTATCGTAATTTAGCTAATCTATCCCTGAGGATCGACATTCGGATTTGACCACTATTCTTCTAAATAAGGGTTAGTTCTTAGTTCTTATAAATTTATTTTTGATACGACACGATTAGTCATTATCTAGAAGAGGGTACCATTTCCTGTTGATTTGTACATCCTACACCTGCCAATTATCCTAAAGGTTTGAATTATTAGATCCATAAAGAATAAACATTCATCTATGAAGCACAGGAACTCCAAAAATGTCGCCGTACGAGTACCGGGTACTGGTACGGCAAAATACGTACTGAGTACTTTTGCACTGTTCGGGTACGGGAGGGGTACTTCATGGGTATGGGAATGGGTACGCGGGGTCAATTTGTAATGCGCTTTTAATTAAAGGGGTGTAAAAACATAATTTTCAAGTTTCCTTACAAAACTAAAGGGACCTAAGTGTCATTACCTCTTGTTATACACCTACACAGACAGAAACACAATACACATCGATCATCGATCAGAATAGCAGAAGATCTGGGTACGTTTGTCAATCGTATTTTCTGAGTTTTTTTTTTTGGCAATTTCGGACCCCAAAGTGAGTCGAAACCCACCCAAAAACACTCGTATCAACTGTGATGCTCTGTTCTGCGATTTGGTTCACCAATTGGACTTGTTCGATTGCGGCGAGCCACCGACAGAGAGATCCGACTGGACTGGTCCTCTTCTACTCTGTTCATATCTGCTCTTGAATCGATCGACTAGCACTAATATTATATTATATCACACAACTTGTTGAAATTGTTTACTCTTCCACTAGGACCACTTTGATATTTTATTCATTACTTTCAAATACTTTACTATGGACAGTGATACGGGTACAGAAGGGGAGGGACAGAAAATGTACCGATCGCATTCTGGGACCCACTTTTGGGTCCCACACGAGTGATCCGAACTATTCATTGTTCTTAGAACATTTTTCCGAGGGGCTCCACCAAATTTTAGCTCAATTGGAACGGTGGGACTTTGGTTGGAGCACTTCCAACCGTCCGATTGAGCTGAAATATGGTGGAGCCCCTCGGAAAAATGTTCTAAGAACAATGAACGGTTCGGATCACTCGTGTAGGACCCAAAAGTGTGTCCCCGTGTGCGATTGGTTCATTTTTGGTACCCTTTGTTCGGTACCCATATCTTTATCCCTTTACTATTTATACAGAACAAGACTTTTGGACTTTGTATTATTCAATTATTTATAATTTTGGTCGGTTGTTTTGTGCTTTTGTTGGCAAAAATGGATTTATTATTTAGTATATACAATAAAACATACTAAAATAGAAAAGAAAAAAAAATTGCATTGACTTACCCAACCGTACCCGTACCCTATTTTTTAGGTTTTTGCCGTATCGCGTACCCGTCCCCGTACCAGTGCTTCTTAGACATTCATAGACTTGATGAGCGGGCAGAGAAAAGGGAGAGAGAGAGGGAGCTGTTTAGAGGTTAAGAAATTGAAGTGCTGTAGTCCAAAACATATCTTTGCATTATTATTTTGGATGAATGTTAGAAACAGTAACATGAGATCGATGGCTGTTTCTATAGACAGCATTGATGGGTCCAACAGGACGTAGGATGGAGGTTGACCACGGTTTCAATTAAAAGATCTCAAAAGACTTCCTATTCAACTAAAGTGCGGATCTATTTAATCACTACCGAGAGGACCAATTGTTATATATTGTTGATGATTAGATGGGAGAGGAGATTTTTTCTTTGTTTAGGCCTAGAACCCGTGAAATTAGTGTTTCAATAATATCTGCCATACAGCATCTACAGATAATCCAATAACAGAACAAATCATTCAACGACAATTGATAACCAACTAAAAACAGAGATACAGAAACAACCACCGTTCCAAAGCTGAAACGACTCTGCTGAACTCCAAAGCGCAATGGAATACTCCAATATGGAGCCATTACTACCTCCTTTGGGTAAAAAACTTAATCCAGATTATTGGTTTTTTGGTTTTTTGTCAAATAATCCAAAAAACCGGTTTGGTTTTTTCTTCCAATTATTCCCTCCTTTGGCTAATAATCCAGATTATGGATTATTGGATTATTCGTTTGTCCTTATTCAAAAAAATTTGAGTTCTGACCATAATTTTATACTTGTTAGATTCGTCTCGTCGAGAGGAATTCAGAAACCACAAAATCTTGATGCAAAACTAACGAATGCAAAAAAAATTTGAATAAGGACAAATGAATAATTTGGATTATTGGATTATTGGATTATTACCCAAAGCACTCTGGTTTTTTGGATTAAGATTATTACCCAAATCACTCTAGTTTTTTGTACCCCAAAAAACTAAAAAATTGGATTAAGTTTTTTACCCAAAGGAGGCCGAGCAAGAGCCATGCCTCTACATGAGCAAAAGCCATGTCTCTACAGGAGCCACTACCTGTTCCACACTGAAAAATACATGTATCGGCAAATGTGGAGCATGTATCCAAACAACAGAAGCCTCGGGATGACGTAGATCCACACCAAAGACAGCAAAAAACCTGTGGAAATTAGTCAAACACGGGTAAGACTGGCCCGAGGCAGGAAGACGACCGGAACCGCACCAGCAAAACCACCGAGAGCCACCACCACCGAACTCCAACCAAACCACCAACCACCACCTACAAAAAACACGAAAGAAAACAGAAATACAGAACCGCCGCACACCACAAACCACTGCCACTAACTACACACCACCTCCACCGCCAGACAGATCCAAACCAACCCCAGCAAAACCCCACAAAAAACGTAGATCTACTATATCCCGGGTCATCGGCACACACGAGGACAAACACCTAGCCGTTAGGCACGAAATCGAATACCCCCTAGATGTCGTTCCCGACGGCGATAGGCCTCGCGTCTCGCCACCATCACCCACCGCCGTGCCTACCATTAAGCATAGAACCAGAATTCCCCAGCTATGGATCCCGGTGGCCGAACGATGGTGGTGAAGGGTAGATACGGGAGGGGACGCACGGATAGGGACGAAGAGATTAGGGGTGCACGAGGAAAGGGAGGAAAGAGAGGAACGGGGAGGCCCGGGGGGAGAGAGGAAGAGGATGTTAGGTAGAAAGAGAGAGCTCTTCAAAAGGAGGATTTGAAAGTTACAAGGATTTTTTTTTACGAGTGTCAAAACGGCTATAATCACCCAAATTACGGAACCTTATATAGGAGAGAACAATCCACGAGTTCGAGTTATCCATACGGCATAGGACGAACATTTGTATACCCATAAAGGGTAGGAAGGGTTCCACATAGGGAACAACAAACTCCATAAAAGGAGATAAACAAAACAAAACTAACGAAAGACAAAAACAAAAAACAAAAAAAAAAAGTTCTAAAACAAATTAGATTCCTACCACTACACACCACTGACAACCTCTCTTGAGCACCAACAGCCACAACCCCTGACACTAGCAGCCACAACCCCTAACACCAGCAACCTCAACCACCAAACCCCCCCGCAGTCCCAACCTCTTCGACCCATGGTGGAGTGCTCGTAGAAGAGTGAAATGACAGCAGTAATAGACTAGCAGCCACCAATATCCTCACCTTGAAACAATCAGCGTCTGTAGACACCCGCCACTGGCGATTAAAGGAATAGGAGGAAGTAGCATCTGGTAAGAAGTGGTGGTGGTAGATCCGATTTGTGGCTAGCGGTTAAGAAAGAGAGAGGGGGGAGAGTGATGGAAGGAGAAGAGGGAACTAGATCTAGAGAAAGAAAGGGAAAACCTCCCCTCCCACCACCTCAAAGGGTGGTGGAACCCTAAGGGGGAAGGGGGCGGCGCTAGTTTAGGGTTTAGAGAGGAGGTGATTTTAGAGAGAGTGTGTGTCTCGCTTTCTGTTGTTTATTTTGCAAATTTTGTTGAGAACATAAAACTATGAGGACTCGTATCGCCAAATTCTTTGTTTTTCTACTACTCCCTCCGTCCCTTTTTAAGTATGTTGCTTCATAAATTCAACTTATAAAAGGAACATCATCATTACACTTTTCACATCAATTTTTACATCCACTTTACACTTTTCATATCAACTTTTACCTTTACTTTCCAAAATTATCCTCCATTTTTACTCATTAACTCTTTACCTACTAATTTTTCAAAAGGGCAACATGATAATTGTACATGCTTTTACCCATTAACTTTCTAAAACACACACTTATTAAGTGACAGCCCAAAATGAAAATGTAAACACTAAAACAGGAATGGAGAGAGTATGACTCAATTTTATTTGAAACACCATCAGGCCTACCAGATGAAATGGCCTCCTTGAGCTCGACTCTTGTTTAGCTTGCTACATAAAAAAATTGTTGGAAAAATGGAGTTGTTCCATAACAATCTTATGGGATTTTGACCTAAAAAGTTAGAGTGGGACTTACACCGCGTGAGGTGGGATGCGCGCAAGTTTAGACATTCATGAGTATGAGATTTATTCCATTTTAGGGTTAACGAGTAGGAGTTTATCTACTGAGTATTTTTGTACATTCATGGTGCTATTGTTGCCCTGGTATTTCAAGCAAGGTATTGAGGAAGGAGGAAAAAAGCAAAATCACGAAGAGGAGAATCCAATTGCTGCAGAGGAGACTAAAGAAGCCTGAAATCCATATTATAGAATGCTATGTTCCTTATTTGTAAGTAATTTCAATTTGGAGGAATGCAATTCAATTTTCGACATTGCAAGTACTATTTCATTTTGACTAACTAGGCTTCCGCTACTTATGTAAGTTAAGTTTAATTAATCTGAAGAAAATTATTTTGTTTAAAATTATTTTTTTCTAAAAATACTTGATAAATGCCTCAGAAAATCGAGCCGTTACATTATTGCTCCAATAAAACCGTCATTTAAAATCTCACTATATATATATTTTAAAGCTTATAAAATTTATAGATCAATATTGATTATTGAATTATTCACAAAGAAGTTTCCTACCCTAACCTTATTCCAGTTTTATTCCCTTCATTACAAAGAAGAAAAGTGATACACAATAATACAATGTTTGTGTCCCATCAGAAGACTACTTAACAACGTTCCGTGTGAGAAGGAAAACAACTTTTCTCTCTCTTCTTTTTTTTTTGACTGTCAAGGGTGTTCGGACAGTTTATGTTCACATCGATTAATCTTCTATCCAACCCGTTTAAAGACAAATCATTTACGTAAGGACTAAAATATTCACAAGAAATTATTTTCTTACAGTCCGACTTCCAAATTATTCAATTGTGTAATAAGCAAATCCACCAATCGAACCAACCTTTCGGGGTGAAAAGCATCTTCTCTCCTTCCATCACTCCATGTAAAGACGGGAAAGGAAAAGCTTATCAATTTGAAATATAGGAATCGCATTAGCAAAGCAACAAATCCAAGAATAACAAAAGTGAAATGCGGTAGGGGAGCAAGATAAAATAGGGGGGACCCAACACGAGAAGACTCTACACAAGTGGAAATCACTTTTAGTGGAATAGATTAGGTAAAGTAACACATAACCCTCATGGGTCTTCCCAGGTCTTTGCCCTAAACCCATTTGGGAATATTTTTTCCGATGCCCGAGCCAACTAACACATACCTCAACTATTCACTTTTTCGGTTTGATTAAAGACAAACTAAAACGAGAAGTTACTTCTTGCAAGTAACCCCAAAAATCGAGCCATGATCCATTGTGTATGGAGCAACCTATAACCCATAGCATAGTGGAGCCAGGTTAATTTTGTACTAAAAGAACTCAATTATCAATAAAAAGCAAGATGAGTTGTCCAATTATTGAGTCCATTGATGTAGGAATCCAACCTTTTCGGATATTTACAGCCTGGAGTTACCAACGGGCAAGCTTGACACCGGGGCTTGGGTAACCCACGTTCATGCCCCACCCGGAACAAAAAAGGGTCTAGAGGAGTATCTTTTTAAGGACCTGGGGTTGCTGTTGTGTTGTCCCGTGCACAACACAGTGTCGTGCACATCCGGATTGTTCGTTACTCGGATGGACGGCCCAAATTTCACCTCGGCACCTTTGTATACTAACCGTTCGTTGCCGTGCGTGCAAAATGAAATCTGAGTTGTCCACCCAAGCAATGGAACACGCACCACTTAACAAAAATACTTATAGAGACCAATCTCAACAGCTACCAATGAAGGCTACACCTTAGAGGTTTTCGAATGTAAAAGTACTTAGAGACCAACCTCAACGTCTACCAATGAATGAAGGCCTACACCTTAGAGGTTTTCCAACGTAAGACGGAAGGAGCAAATCTTTTTTCCTTTGGTATGCAGTAATGGATCTAAATTCCCAAAAAGCAGTCCAAACAAACCAGAAATGAGAAAAGAAAAGAATGGACCTCAAAAGTTCACAGCATAAAAGCAAGATTACACAGGAAATGATCCGTCCCTACATATAGTACACTATACTAACGGGTATCAAAGTGTGAGCAAGAGATTATACAAATGGTGAACAGAAAAGGGTTTTCCGGCTATCTAACGCGTAAAAACTCACAAGACCTCAAACAACAGAGGAGAAAAAGGAAGATACAGAACCAGATTACTCATATGGAGACTCTTCGTAACAGGCCGGGGATTATGAGGTAAAGGGCTGGTCCCTGCCATTGTTGTGTCCATCATAGGGTTTGGTGGACTTGCTAGACTTCCTCCTCAAGACTACAACCCAAGTTATGGCTTCCAAGAACAAAGCAATGCCACCCAAAACAGATATTACAATTATGTAAGCTGATCTCCACTTCTTTTCAGGTAGCAAGATGTTTAGCCCCTTGAATACGTTGAGGATGCCGAGGACAAGGATGGCGTATCCGATACTGTGGTGATAGATATTCCAGTAGAATCGGTACTTGTGATCCTTCTTTGGGCGTAAGAACAATGCGAAAACCTATATGAAAAGCAATGTAGTGAATCACATCAGAACTTCAACATTCAAAAATCGTGATTCCATCTAAACGTCAAATGTTGCATACTAGAGCGGTCTGAGAAAGACACATTGCCGGGGGACTCGAGAAATGAAATGTTACATAACCAGAAAAATGCAGAAAGTTTAAATCTCCCGTGTCGATCAATGCACTCCAAGAACATGAATGAATGTGAATAGTTCCATTGAACGTATGTTTAAAAGAAACCATTGGATATCTAAATTCTAACATGAATTAGGAAGTATCCCAATTCTGTACCATTGTTGATTAACTTTTCCCCCATGTTATGCGTGCATTTGGCACAAGTTATCATTCCAAGATTGTATCAAGTTTAAAAGTTTAGGTTTCATTACATGGTTCGAGAAAAATGACATCAACGCTAAGAAGTGAAGGGAACCAAAACCATTTAACCAGAAACCCATAAGCACAATGGGGATACAGTTACAAATTTTACAAGAAATTTGCTAAATGTCATTGGATTGAAAATTTGGAAGTACAGCGCGAGAAAATTACCTGCACGGTAGCAAGACAGAAGAGAGCAATCCCAATGTTGCGATGAGCAGTATATTGAACACCCTTGGATTCACTTCCGAGCTTAAGTCCGGTTCCCCAACCAGCAACCCCAATAGCATAGGCAGAAGTCTGGCAGAACGCATGAAGATAAAACCAAGCCGGATCTGCAGACTGGAAAGTTCTCACGTACCTAGCAATAATGGCTCCAACTGGAAACATGATTCCCCAACTCACAACATTCAAAATCCCATGAATCTGGCACCAAAACAATCAAATTCAATTACCCATCAACAAAATCCAGAAGAGGTAAAGATGATTACTACTAGTCCATTAACCCAACAGCTGATAATTTCATTACTGATAAACCTGTCTTAGGATGATTTATTCAAATCCTTGTTATATGTTTATATGGGTATTTCATCCAAATAAGACTGCCATCACTCATATCAGTCCTACCACCAAAACCCTTTGGACCAGTGATTATCCCCAGTTAACAGTTTTTCTATTGATTCCGTGCAATAACTATACAAACAACAAAACTACTTGCCACTAAAAAGTGAAAAAGTAATATAATACCTAAAATGGGAGGGGAAGAAACAAAAACAAAATAAAAAATAATCCGGGAATTGAGATCTAGTTCTTCCCAAAATCAGAGATGTGGATCATATGTTATATAATTAAAGTCAAAACATTTCTGGTCTTTATTTACACTTTGTAGACTAATAGAACCCAAAATCTGTTATCCTATATTCCAGTATATTGATCATCCGTCAGAAACAATTCAAAACAATCAGATTAATCGTCGCAAAATATTTTGTTATTTTTTCTGGGAAAAAAAGAAAGAAAAATATGCTTTAGACAACAGAACCTAAAATCTTTTATTCTCACCTACATAATGAATGGAGAAAGGGAAAGAGAGCTCTTCAGTTCATACCTCAAATCTAAATCACAGTAAAGATTGAACAAACTGAACACCAAAAAAGCACTACTTCCTTAAATCTTTTCGAATTTTTTTTCTAGTTTTTGGCAAGATCAAAAGAATTAATCAAGAAATTTACAATAGAACAGCCCTAACCCTTTTTTTTGTATTACTCAAACTCAAATTTTGAGTAAACACCACTCCACTCGTTAACTCAAACTTAAACCAAATTAAGTTTTGCCCAAATTTTCCAAGGCTATTCCTCCTCCCTTCAAATTCACTCAAATTTGTGCTTAGATCTTAGTTTGCCCATTGAAGTGCTTCATAACAAATGAAGCTTTCACTCAAATTCGAGTAAAAATTCGAGTGATCGCTGGAGATGCTCTTTGAAGAAAAAACCCAAAAAATTATCTATGAAAATACTTAATATTTTCGTATCCGGTTAATTAGTCGACTATATATAACAAACAAACAAACAAATACTGCACGTATCCAGAGAAGGTAATATTCACAATATCAAGAAATCAAACAAATAATCTCAAAAATCACAAAGTTAACAAACCGTACGTTTTTCCTCTTTTGCCTCGCTCCCCCACTCGACCCACTACTAGTCGTCTCCCCCTTCAACAAATCCAGCGTCCCCTTCGAGTTCAAATTGGCCGCCAGAAACGCATGCTTATCGGGGAACCCATCCGTAACCGACGGCCCCACCTGCCACACCTGATTCACCGTAGTCCCCAACTTCGCCGGCAAACTCACCGTCGCAAAAATCGTCATCACCCCACCCGAATACTCCGCTTCCATATCCGCAACTTCAAACGACAAGTTCCCCTTCACTAATGAACTGTAGGATGAGATATTGTAGGTCTGCACCGTCATGGAGCCGGTGGAGGCTTTGAAGGCGAGGAGGGCCTGTGAACCGGCCATGCCGGTGGAGGTGGGATTGATGGCCCATGAGATCCAGCCGGAGGAGGTGGCGGGAGTGGCTTGGAACGCGATGGAGAGGGAGGAGTTGGAGGGGGTGTAGGTGTAGTGGAGGTAGGAGGAGAGGGAAGGGAGGTCGACGCAGTTGGAGTAGAGTTTGTTGTTGGTGAAGGTTTGGGAGGTGCAGGTGAGGGAGTGGGATGCGGGGAGGAGAGAGAGGGAGAGGAGGAGGAGGAGGAGGAGGGCGGAGATGGGGAGTGGCGACATTGGAGAGAGAGAGAGAGAGAAAATGGGTGTGGTGTGGAGAGATTTCCGATGAATTGGGGGGGGAGAGAGAGAGAGTAGTGGGCGATGTGCAGTGGAGTGGAGGAGAGAGAGTATGGTGGAAATGTGGAGAGATTTCCGATGAATTTGGGGAGCGTTATATAGAGGGAGTATTTGGAATTTTGGGTGTTTGGAAATTGGAAGGAAAATTACTGAATGAAATGAAGACACAATCTGAGAATAAAAGGTAAAAACCTAAATTAACCAAATTTGTTTTTTTTAATAAAGGAAAAAATTATTGTAAAAAGTTTGTCTGTTTTGAATATTTTGTCTTTGGTGAATTTGATAAAAGTTTTGATCATAATTTTTTATTTATTAGGTTTCTCTAGTCAAGACGATCTAATAATAATAAAAAATTAGGCAAAACTAACAAAGGAGAACACCATTCGAATAGGGAAAAAAAAAAATTGAAATGCCACAAGATTATTATGCCAAATCCGGTCACAATCTATTCTATATTTCTAATTACAATTTATATCTAAATTCAAAATCTTGAAATAAATTAGTAGACAGATACGTATATGGGTCATGTATTGATAGCACATTGAATTGACAAAAAGACAAAACGAATACAAAAAAACACACGCTCCGGTATATATTTTCACTTTTTTATACACTTGTAAATATTCTTATAAAATTTTCACATATTTCAATATACTTTTAAATTTTTTCAATACTTTTAAACATTAACGATAGCTCAGAATTTTCCCATGAATAGAGAGGCTGAAAGGGAAAGGAGCAGTGGGAGATGCACCAAGTGAGTGGGAGATGCACCAAGTGATAGGTATCATATATGTGTTGTGAATTCCGAGACCTGTAGTGCAGAGGTGTTGTTGATTTTCGCAATCAATGATTTAGATTTTATTTCAAGTCTTGCAGATTTGAGTCATTTACTACCGAGATGAAATTTAGACCATTCGCACCACAACCCTACCAAGAGTGGACTGTTGAGGGAGGGTGTCACGTAGAAGACACGTGTTGTTACTGAGATATAAATTATTTAGTATTATTATTTTTCAAAATGATGACTGATGAGGTATTATTGGTCCAGAAATGCTAGAGGCACACAAACCCAATCACACCTCCAACCACACAACACACGTGTCGCGCCACGAGGTCGACACGTGTCAATGGGCCCCATCACCTAATTTGACTGGAAAAAAGAAAAAAAAAAACTGAAAAATCTCTCTCTCTCCTCCCCTCATCTCCAGATCTCCTTCTCCCCCAAACCCAATCCCATCCCTCCGCGGCTCCGCCTATTCCCCGCCACAACTACCAGCAAAGAAACCAGTCAACTCACCCTCCGATCAAACCCTCTAAAACCACCACCGACACCCCCACCGCCAACGCCTAAGGCCAAATCGGCATCGCCGTCGCCGTCAAGTGGTCCTTCCAGGCGACGCCGTCATCCTCCTACACGTCTGTCCCACCTCCGTCCTCTGCGGTGCACACTGGGGCACCGTTGACGACCAAGAGTCCCAGCAGACTTATGTAAAATTTTGGAGTTATTAATGATCCACCTCTGTTATTCTTCTTAGTCGTGGAATAGATCTGTTCTTCTTCTTCGAGATTATTCATATTCCCAGCAGAATCTTCGAATGGATGACGGTGAATGGGACTCATTTTCCTTAGCTTTAATAATCAGATTTCTCTATCTAGGGTGGTGTTGGTGGAGGACAGATAATGGAGGAGGATAGGCGGAGGGGATTGGTTTTGGGGGAGAGGGAGATGAGGGGAGGAGAGAGAGAGATTTTTCAGATTTTTTTTTTTTTTTTTTTGGGAGTCAGATTAGGTGGTGGGGCCCACTGACACGTGTCAACCTCATAGCGCTACACGTGTGTTGTGTGGTTGGAGGTGTGGTTGGGTTTGTGTGCCTCTAGCATTTCTCTTATTGGTCGGGCGTTTTTAAGGCACGCTTCTGTTCGGTAGGTGGGAGAGTGGGCCTTAAAAGCCCAACTTTTAGTGAAGGGATGATGGCAATGAGGGCTCTATCCCACCATTTTGATGGGCCTGAAGTTACCAGCCCCACCAAACATGGGCCTGCTTATAATATCGTGGGAACACGTAAATTTAGTGACTATTACAAGCAACTTATCATCATAGCATTTGTCCACAAAGGTGCCATTTTATGATCGGTGGTTATGGGGCAAAAGATGTTCACCCGTCCCACTAAACACGGGCCTGCTTATTACATAGTAATTGATTCGAATCCGGGGGTGCTGTGCACCCGGGTGCTTTGCACCGTGCTCTTCACTCCTTGGCCGTCCGATACACATCCGGACCGTTCAAAACACAATCGGACGGCCGAGGGGTGCCTACAATATTATAAGCACGTGAAAATGTATTGTAAAATGTGTGCCGAAACTCCTTATAATAATTTTTTTTTTTTTTGGAAATCGCCGCCAAGTATTTGGTTATTTAGTTGGTTTGATATCTTTAATTTAGCATGCCATAGTGTTTCTAATTTTTAACTCTGGTCAATGTTCCAACCTTAAATATAAATGTCCAATCATAATGTCCAATCATATTTTTACATCAAACGCGATGCAAAATTTATCCTGCCAATATCATTATTCAAACGCTTTTACAATCTCAAGGTCTAATTTTAACTGTAATTTACAATCTACGATTCACCATTTAAAATGCAAACTTTTAAAATAAATTAGCTCATAAACGACCATGTAGATAGATGCATATACGTCTATAGAGAGAGAACATGAAAGGAAAGGAGCGGTGGGGGATAGTATTTATGTTGTGTTTTATATGATGTATAATAAGAGAATGACATGTTTTGTTTTTAGGAAAAACTGTTTTTTGTTAGTGAAACACCCCCTTAGTGTGCGTTGGGGTATTGGAGCGATGGTGACTTGGTGGTAGCTGTTGACCAGGTGGGAGGGCTGTCACGTTGAAGACACTTCATTAATGAGATGGGTAGTTTTTTCCCAAAAGATGAGACATGATTAGTTGCAGGGATACATAAAATTATTATGGTACCCATTTTTAAGACAGAGAGGTAGGGCACACGCAATACTTGTACAAGTTGAAATTAGATAAATTATGCAAAATTACTTCTGCTTGGTGGTTGATGTTTTGTGTGGTCGTGTTGGGGACCGGCTCTTGAGGGAGGCCAAGAAGCCACCGCTTCGGATCTCCAAAAATATTCAAAACTTAGGGTCCAAGTGTTTGGGCCCTCTTATGTGATAGGCTCAAAAACTTACAAGTCTGCCTTGATGTAAACTTGGCCCACTTCAGGCATACAAAGGCCCGAAACAACATAATTTATAAAGAGGATTTTAGAGTTTGGCCCTGTCTCCAACCCATCCTCCATTCCTTCATCTCTATTTGAGTTTTTGGAGAATATACAAATCCAATCCATTCTCCATTTCCTCCTCCATTTGAGAGGATCAAATTTGGTACTCCAATATGGAGGATGGGAGAAAAAATTGGAGTATCTCCTCCATTTCACTATTCACCCTTTCTAAATCCCATTTTATTCATTATCTTGTTTTGGATACATTTATTTGTTACAAAAATGGTACCCAATAAAAGATACTCATGTTTACAATATCTTTAAAATAAGACCAACATTGAGTATTTTCTTTATAAATTTAGAAAAATAATAATTTGAATTTTGGAGGAAAGTGGTGAAGTTTGATGTCTGGAGTGAGTTGTTTAGAAAATGAGGAGGAAATAGAGTATTGGGTTGGAGTTCTTAACCCTTCAAAATTACTTTTTCATTAAAGTATAGGGGTATTTCTCATGTGGAGGAAGATGGGTTAAAGATGCTCTAAGGAAAATTTGATTTGGATATTCATGGATTTAGGAAATCGAAGCGAACCAATTACTTCTCAATATAATTTAACTTAGATAAATGTGTCCATGCGCACAAATTAAAAGAAAAATAAGAATTTACTGTTAGTAGTGTCTTTAGATACAGAAAATCTGTAATACCCCAGGTTTGGGGGTAGATGGTGTTTAGTCTCACATTGGTTGTTTAGATGAGTTACCTTGGACATATAACAAACCATGTAAGAGACTACTAGTACCTTGGACTTAAGCATTTTGGGCCATGTGGTGTGGCTTATAGGTCAAATCAAAGTACTGGGCTAGTGGTCTACATGGGGCATTACAAATGGTGTCAGAGCCCCGCCCTGGTCCAAGTGGTGGGTAGGATGCGCTCTGCCACCACGGACACCAGGGGGGTTGCTGGGACGATGCAACGAGGACGTTGCATCCCTAAGGAGGAAAGATTGTAATACCCCAGGTTTGGGGGTAGATGGGTGTTTAGTCTCACATTGGTTGTTTAGATGAGTTATCTTGGACATATAACAAACCATGTAAGAGACTACTAGTACCTTGGACTTAAACATTTTGGCCCATGTGGTGTTGCTTGTGGATCAAATCAAAGTACTGGGCTAGTGGTCTACATGGGGCGTTACAAATGGTGTCAGAGCCCTGCCCTGGTCCAAGTGGTGGGTAGGATGCACTCTGCCACCGCGGACACTAAGGGAGGTTGCTGGGACTATGCAACAAGGACGTTGCATTCCTAAGGAGGGAAGATTGTAATACCCCAGGTTTGGGGGTAAATGGTGTTTAGTCTCACATTGGTTGTTTAGATGAGTTATCTTCGACATATAATAAACCATGCAAGAGACTAATAGTATCTTGTGCTTAAGCATTTTGGGCCATGTAGTGTGACTTATAAGTCAAATCAAAGTACAGGGCTAGTGGTTTACATGGGGCGTTACACAATCAACTAGTCTATATTACAAAATGTAGTAGTTTTGCACAAAAATGTCCAGGCATATAAATAAAGTAACATCCACGGCCGTCCGATCATGTACACTAAATTTATAGCCGTCAAATCGTATATTCATAAAGTGATACAGAAAATATTCTTTTAATAAAGATACCCCTTCTCTTTCCACACTTTTTAGACAATGTATCCATATTTAAATGTCGCCTTTTATTAAGAGAGGAGAAATAAATTGTATAATTGATTCTCTCTGTAGAATACGTTTGACAACTATAGGATTCCGGTTGGGTGCGTAGCTCAAAGTTAGGAATGTATTATGTTCCGAAGTGCTTTTAGGCATGGGCATCCGCTAGTTGTTTACTTGTTTATATGCCTAGAAAATTTTCACTATAGGCCTCATTCCACTAAAAAAAAAGCCAACTTATTTAAAGCCAAAAGCTATTTCATTCCGCTAACTAAAAAAGTTAAAAAAGCCAACACATTCTACTAAACTTAAGGGCCCTTTTTCTCCATTTTTCTCATCGCGCCAAAAACAACTGTTGCCGATGTATTTCTCGCGCTGAGGCTGTTTTTGTGTCCCTTAATGATTTTTTATTTTATTTTTAGGTAGGGGGGGGGGGGGGGGGGGGGTAAATCCTGCTGATCTTTGGAAAGGGGAATGCTTACTAGATAGTACTTTTGTTTCTGTATCTTGCTACTGCTACTAATGTCTTTTGGTGTCACTCACATTGCCACTCACAATTTTCTATGGTTACTAGATTTATTTCACATGCGTTTCTGTATTTCTTTTTTGAGTTGATCATTCATGCTCTCTAGTGAGTGGTTCACTCCTGATATAAGCGAAAGAATGCTCTCATGGGATTTCATCACTCCCTTTGGGTCACCAGTTGGGCCGCTTGTATACATAATTGTACAAATTTCTGTTCTCTTCTTTGTTGGGAGATCAAAGTGTTCCTTATTTCCCAGTTGCAAAAACTGATCCTAAGAATATAATTGCCAGACCATAACCATCAGCAACCTTCTTTTGTTCTGCAGTGACCTTGCTAAAGCTCACAAGAGTTTTCAATAGGAAAGGTTTTCAAAACCTCAGGAATTTTAGTTTCTTCCACGAAGGTTTTGTTCTTCAGTTGCCCAGTTTTTTGGTTGTTACTATTTCGAGTTTATAATTTGGTTGCCCAGTTTTTTGGTGCGAGAAAAAAAAAGGGTAAATGACCAAAACATGGTGGTTGGGGCAATTTATTCCAAAAACATGACCATGGTTTCAGAAATTCCAGAAGCATGGGAAGGAAAAAAAATATGACACATACATGGTGTTTTTGACTTTCATTGACAAAAATACCCGTGTAATTCTCCCTTACTCCAAACTAAACCCCATTCGTTTCCCCACCCCTAAATCGATCGACGACAAACACCATCTCCCTCTCTCTCTGCTGTGCATCTTTGCTCTCTCTCTCTCTCTCTCTCTCTCTCTCTCTCTCTCTCTCTCTCGACTAGAGGAGGGCATAAACAATGGTGTGAATCAAAGCCACCGCCGGCAGCAATCGAGCACCAGCAGTACCACTGCCGACTTCGGTTCCATCTTCTCGAAGTATAACCGCCTCTTCTTCTTCTCCCTTTGGTACATCAGAAAACAAATAACAAAGAGCAACCTGGTTGGACCCATTTCGACCGGATCTAGATGAACCCGAGCTACTGCTCGTGTTGGAGGTGTGTTCACTCGGAGCAGGTCCGGACGAGTTGTGACGAGTCCGTAAGGGTGAAACCAGTGAACCCAGATCGAGTTCTCTGAAATCCGACTTGTTGGTGGTGGTGTTGTTGTCAGTGAAGGCTAGAGAGTTTCGTAAACGGCTGCTGAGTGAGTCTAACCCAAGGTCGGAATCGGGTTTGGCGAAATGCGACATTATTGGAGGAATTAGTACTTGTTTCTTGTTTTTCTTACTCTTCTGGGTTTTTGGCTTCACTTCTTGTTTATCTTATTGGAGGAATTGATACTTATTTCTTGTTTTTTAATACAAGTAGCAAATGTGGTTTTCCTGATACAAAAAGTGAGATTGAGAAAGAACATTGAATATGTCTGGTAGCTTAATTTGTTTATAAGTGCTAATGGTGAATATGTCTGGTGCTTGTTTATTTCATACACAGTGCATGTCAAGCTTATACAAAGAGCACGTTTTTTTGTTGCTCGGAGCAAGTTTTTCAGTGTCAGTGACTTGTATGCATGGTTCATGCCATCTAAGAACCCAAGGAAATGAGAAATAAAATTTTTGGGAAGAATAGTCAGGTGCTTGTGGTTTCATACACAATGCACGTTAGTGTTATATAAAGAGCATGTTTTGTTCTTGCTCGGAGCAAGTTTTTCAGTGTCAGTGACAGTACATTGTTTTTCATGTTATAAAAAGAGTGCAAAGGTCACCCCACTGACAATGGAACGTCGAACGGATGGACTTGTATGCATGGTTCATGCCATCTAAGAACCCAAGGAAATGATAAATAAAATTTCTGGGAAGAATAGTTAGGTGTTTGTGGTTTCATACACAATGCACGTCAGTGTTATATAAAGAGCATGTTTTGTTCTTGCTCGGAGCAAGTTTTTCAGTGTCAGTGACAGTACATTATTTTTCATGTTATAAAAAGAGTGCAAAAGTCACCCCACTGACAATGGAACGTCGAACGGATGGACTTGTATGCATGGTTCATACCATCTAAAAACCTAAGGAAATAAGAAATAAAATTTCTGAGAAGAACAGTCTGGTGCTTGTGGTTTCATACAGAGTGCATGACAAGGTTATACAAAGAGCAAGTTTTGTTGTTGCTCGGAGCAAGTTTTGTTAGATTGTGGACGTAAGGTGTCAATTTACGGGGAGGGGAAATTATTGGAGATTTTTTTACCTGGGGGTATTTCTGTCAGTCGAAATATTGGTACCATGTATGTGGAATTATTTTTTTCCTTCTCATGTTATTGGTCATTTCCAAAAACCTTACCATGAAATTGGAATATTTAGTTTTAAAAACCATGTTTTGGTCATTTTCCCAAAAAAAAAAAGGGGAAAGAGGGGTCCAAAACGGAGGCCTTGGCAGCAGAACGCGCGGAAAAAAATGGGAAAAGAAAGGTGCCAAACAGAGCCCTTGGCAGCAGAAATTGATGACCCAAAAAACAGTGAAACGACGTCATTTTGCTGCGCAACATGCTGCACAACACCTCCCCTGTGTCCCATAAAAAAAAAGCCAACTTATTCTGAAATCCAAGACATGTCATTTTCTTAAAATAAATTAACAAAAAAAAGCCAACAAATTCCAGTAACTTTAAAAAAAGGCAACTTATTTTTTAAGTCCATAACAAAAAAAAGCCAATAATCTGTTTTATTGTCTAGATATAGATTTTTTCTTTTTTTAGTTAGAAAATTGTAGAGAAAATTGTGATCAATGACATTAGAGAGAGAGAGAGAGAGAGAGAGAGAGAGAGAGAGAGAGAGAGATTTGGTAGAGAAAATATTAATTAAGTTTTCATTTTCTGAATATTGTCCATCGCATTGCTACAACTTTAACAAAAATGTGATCAGCCGACTGGGAAGTCCTAGATATTTTTCGTTCTGTTTTATATTATATTTTTGGTAAAGAGGTAGAAAAATCCATTAAATCAAAACCCTGGTACAACAACCTAGAATAAAAAAGAAGAGAGATAGAAAGAAAACAGAAGTGTACTCCATAGTAATAATAATTGGTGCTTAGCTTTTGAAAGGAAGATTATTTTGTTCGGTTTGGGTTTTGAGAGGTTTTTGGGGATAATAAGTAGAGAGATAGAAAAAAAAATATTAGGGACCGTGCATGGTGAGTCTTGAGACCCAAACCGAACAAACTGAACAAGGTGTAAATTACCTCCGGTAACAATACATCAACTGCAGCAACCGTTGTTTTATCATCGTTTGTTCACGTGCACCTGGAATGACTTCTTAGAAAGTTCTTTAAAGTGATTGCGCATAAAAATTTTGGACTTTTGTAGAACTAGCTAGGAATCAACTACGAGGCTGAGTAGGAAACCAGAAACTCAAATGCTCTGGCTTTTCTTCTGACTTTTCCATGCAATGGAATTTCTAGAATCATCCGACGAATATTTCACCGGATCCTTTACAATCTGTGGTTGTGCATATGGGCAGTCGCTCGTAGGGGAATTATCATTTGATCTGTATCCGACGACACGTTGCCGATCCAACCATGGATGAAGAGTACGACGTGATTGTGCTTGGGACTGGTCTCAAAGAATGCATCCTCAGCGGTCTTCTCTCCGTCGATGGCCTTAAGGTCATTTCTAGTATTTGTTTTAAGAAATTACCTCTAAGTTTATTTATGGATGGTCGAGATCAATTCTTAGTCCAATTTGTGCTTTGTCTGTTTGGAGTTAGAAGTTGCAAAGAAGTGCCTTCCTTTCAATTAGTGGATCCATATTTCATTTACTGCAGTCATTTATCATTCCAATTATGAAAAAAAAATAAAATTGAAGTATTAGCTGCTAAGTTTGAGATCTGCTGTTTAAGTCCAGTAAAAGCATCTTCATTTGAATAATTAAATTTGGGTGTGCTACATAACAAAAAGTGATAAAAGTGGAGAAAATTTTCAGTGCCAAGCAGTACCACGTGGCGGTACCCGGCGCGTATCTCGGCCGTCCAAAAATATATTGGACAGGTTGGAGAAGAGTTTTTGTATAATCCGGACCATTGATTGCGGAAATGGACGGTTGTGATGGGCGCTACAGACACCACGTGGTACCTGCTCCTGCTCGGCACTAGAAAATTTCTCGATAAAAGTGGGTTCCAATTTTGTGTATTAGGTACGTGTTAGGAAAAGAGAGGATGAGTGCTCCCTTTGGTTTTGTTCTGGTTCTGTATAAAGAACTGAACTATTCTTCTTAAGTTCTTTGATATATTAAACAAAAAGAAAATGACTGTCCATCTGTGACAATTTTTGTTTTGGTAAATCCTGATTCCTGAGTTGTCTAAGGTGTCAAAAATAGGAAAATAAAAGGAACGAAGAGAGACATCATGCTTGAACTCTACATTGTTGTGCGAAAATTAATATTCTAAATCTCATGTACCAGGTTCTGCACATGGATAGGAATGACTACTATGGAGGAGAGTCAACTTCACTCAACCTTATTCAGGTTTATGTTGTCAAAGTCATTTGCAATATCTTCAGCCAATTTCAACTTGCCATTCATCATCTGATTTTGTTTGCTGATATTTGTCTATTTGCAGCTCTGGAAGAGGTTTAGAGGAAGTGATAAGCCTCCAGCCCATTTGGGTTCGAGTAGGGATTACAATGTGGATATGGTCCCAAAGGTTCTATCTTCGACACTCTATTCACTGTTGGTGTATTCGTTATACTTTCCGGCTTGTTCGGTGGTTTGAGCATTTTTTGTTTCTCAGTTTATGATGGCAAATGGTACTCTTGTGCGAGTCCTCATTCACACGGATGTCACCAAATATTTGTACTTCAAAGCTGTAGATGGTAGCTTCGTCTATAACAAAGGAGAGGTATGCCAACTGTGTTCAATGTCACAAGCTTTATTTTGCCCTTGCTGATTTTCTTCTGTTAGTGCCAAAACTTGATATTATGATTTCTTCGAGACTCAATTTCGTGGAATTCATCTTATTAGCTTCTGATAAGCCTTGTGCTATAGGTTCACAAGGTGCCGGCAACTGATATGGAGGCCCTCAAATCTCCCCTGATGGGCATTTTTGAAAAGCGCCGGGCTCGAAAGTTTATCATTTATGTGCAAGATTATGATGAAAGCGATCCCAAAACACACGAGGGGATGGACCTGACTAGAGTGACAACTCGAGAGCTTATTACGTGTGCTATTAATCTTTTCCTTTTCTTTTTGTCCCTTCTATTAATCTGAGAGATGCCCTCAGAACTTTGTCTATATGCTTTTACTTCTCAAAATTGGATTATCGAGTTTGCTTTCTGATTGGCTTTCATGTTTAAATCATCGAATGGGGATCTCAAAAGCACGATATCTAGAACATGACCTCAAACTTTTACTGTACCAAAACTTTACAAGCTTGGTACAGCAAGTACTCTTGAAGGGCCACGAATGATATGTCTGACATCTGAATAACTCATTCTGATTTGTAACACTTTTTCTGTTCTAAATGTACCATCTGATTAACTCAATAGCATAGGTGAGTGATCACACCATAAGCTCTTGTAAAAATTGGTGGATCAGCAGGGCTGAGGCACTTGCTTTAGACTTAAGTTGGGTTTTCTCTCGAGTGGGTCGATTTAAGTTGAGTATTCGGTGTGTGCTTAGTACTTACCACAACTGGAAACAGAAGAGTAGGAATAGGAAGGAAAGGAAGTGGCAGTTGCATTTTAAAGGAAGGATGTGAAGGCAAATGATGTGCAGATATGGCATTAGACAGGAAACCTATGTGAACACCATAATTGTTCTCTGAAATGAACATGAGCGCTGGAAAAACTATGAAAACGTGCAGTGTAATTTTTGTTGAACAATGGAGAGAAGGCTGGAGTATCATAAAAAGGATAGCAGATTTTCCATCTAAGTGTTTCCAAACATATCCAAAGTAAGTGAGCATGATTTTGAAATGTGTGAAAGTTTTAGAGATGTTCTTAAAGTTTTCAATATTGTACTCATCTTACTAAGAATTCATGGTTGCGATCAGAAGCATATTTGTATTTATGTGTACATAGAAGCCACCTTTCCGGTGAGGTGATCTATAAATATAAAGTGTTATGTTGAGTTTAAGTACCAGAAAACTAGGAAATCATGCAGTGTGTAATTTTTGTTGAACAATGGAGAGAAGGTTGGAGTATGATAAAAAGTAGATTTTCCATCTAAACGTTTCCAAACATATCCAAAATATGTGAGCGTGATTTTGAAATGTGTGAAAGTCTTAGAGATGTTCTTAAAGTTTTCAATATTATACATGGCTGACTAAGAATTTGTTGTTGCGATCATAAGCATATTTGTATATGTGTATGTATAGAAGCTACCTTTCTGTCAGGTGATCTACAAATATAGAGTGGTATGTGCCAAAGAAATTTTATTAACAACCATTCTACAACCACACTCACTTTACACACACACACACACACACACACAAGTGTTGGGGCCCCACACACACTAGTGGTGTAGTGTGTGTGGGTCCCAACACCTATGTGAGTGTGGGCATTTGTGTGTGTGAAAATGGGTGTGGTTCTAGCATCTTTGCGACTCTAAAACTATTAGAATCCAACACTCCTTATTTATGGTCTGTGTTTGACCAACTTAAGAGTCTGGTCACTGGCTAAGGACAAACTATAAGCCTCTGTTAGAGACGGCGATGATAGCTTTATAGAATTTGCATAAGCACTATTTGAAAGGAGAGAGTGGGTGATGACTCATAACAGGCATCTTTGAGACTTGGGCATCAGTCAACAGAAAATGCACTGCAGTTTCCAGTTGTAAAGAAGATTGTCTTCGTCCCATTACATCAGAAAATGCTCTGCAGCTTCCAGTCGTAAAGAAGATTTTCCTCATCCCATTACATGCCTTGTCTAATTTGCTGTTGTTTGTTTCCTATGTTTCTAATTTCCTCTGTTTTCTGTATGGTGAGGAGAATTTATAGATAGTACTTGCTTGTTGGGTAGTGGTACTAATCCTAAAGAATTTACAGCAGCCAATTGTGTATGCAGTTCATGTGTGTTACCCTCTGCAGCACAGACATGGACAAGGACACGGGATTTCTAAGAAACAAGACACAGACGCGGCAAAAATAAATACAATTAATAAATAGAATTTATTTTATACCAATGGAAATGTAGTTATATGTATAAACATGAAGATTCAATATATATAAACAAGCATCCTATATACATCATATTATACTTTTGACCCAAAATATTTGAAGTAATACCCATTTACCCCCAAACTTTTTTAAAAATTGCATATTTTACCCCTATCGTGTCCCCACTGTGTCCCCCAAAAAAAGTTAATTAAATTTATTGGACACGCCGGCCTCTAGGAGTGTCGGTGCTTCATATGTTTCCCTTTGCATCCTCAACAAACTTCGTGTTATTTGTATGCTTAGAAAAATCTGCTTAAAGTTCAGTTAAATTTCCCGCAGGAAATATGGTCTTGATGATAACACTGTGGACTTTATTGGTCATGCTTTGGCACTTCACAGAGATGATTGCTACTTAGATGAGCCTGCTTTGGATACTGTGAAGAGAATGAAGGTGTAAAATGCATGAGATCCATAATGCTGCTTGCTAGTTTGACTGCTTATGCTTGAAATTCCACGTTATTGTGCACTCGTTTAAGTTCTTTGCTGGTGTTGCAGCTTTATTCTGAGTCTTTTGCACGTTTCCAAGGAGGATCTCCTTACATTTACCCTTTGTACGGGCTAGGGGAGCTCCCTCAGGTCCTTTCTCTTGTTCTTTTTTTGTTCACTCCCGATATTATACTGTTGTTTTGAATCTTGTCCATTGACATTGTGTACGATGATTCATTAATTTAGGCATTTGCTAGGTTAAGTGCTGTTTATGGTGGGACATACATGTTGAACAAACCTGAATGCAAGGTAATTCTTTTTTTGTTTGTCAGGTCAAATGATTGTTTTCTGTATTATTTGCTCTCGTCTTGTTTACTTGGACGCTCAGTAGGGTGTCTGATATTGGTCAACATGCCAGGTGGAGTTCAATGAAGAAGGCCAGGTCATTGGTGTCACATCAGAAGGAGAAACTGCAAGGTGCAAGAAAGTCGTATGCGATCCTTCCTACTTGCCCAATAAGGTAACTAGTATTAAAGTCTGTTTGAGTTTTATTCCAGCCTTCCAGTTGCTGGTTGTCATTGGTTGGTTGGTACTTGGTACCATGCAAGGCAAGAGCACGTAACTGGATATATATGTATTGTTTGTCAGTATTTATTTCCTATTTTTTTAGTAGTTATTTGTGGATGTGCATTTGTATGCTAAGTCAACCTATTAACTCTAATACAAGGCTTTTGATCACGAAACAGTGAAGTATCTGACATGAACATTATGTGTACTAATAGGTGAATTTTCATTTGGATGAAAATTGGTTTGACCTCGTGAACCATGTTACGTGACAGGTTAGGAAAGTTGGCAGGGTTGCAAGGGCAATTGCCATTATGAACCACCCAATCCCAAACACCAACGATTCTCATTCAGCGCAGGTTATTCTGCCACAGAAGCAGTTGGGTCGCAAATCAGATATGTGAGTTCCCTCCCTTCTTTGATATAGGACTAAATTTGAAGTTTCGGTGTCCCTTTGTCTTGAATTTCATTGTTAATGCTTTCTATATGGAGTGGAGTTTTATACATGTACCCGAAGGACAGATTAGATCCTTCCAAGAATCATACTCCACCAAATCAAACCAAACCAAACCAAACCAAACCTAGCCTTAAGTAACCAATCAATTGGGGTCGGCTACAGAAATCCCTTTTCTACATTGCGCTCTGTTTCTCCACTGAGAGGACCAGTCAAGCAGTTTAGCAATGAGAAGTAAATTCAGACTGTGTATTGTTGTACTTTGAATATGGGAGGGAATTGAAATTGTGAATGTCGAACTTTTTACATTCCGATTGTTTAGTGTTGTACTGTGTTGCGTTTGGATGCTATTTGGAAACACTGTTGTGTTTTTTTACATGTTCTTCGAGTCTCCGACTCTAAGTTGCATGAACATGGTATGTGACACAACACTAACACGCCAGCTTAAAAAATGGAGAACACAATGCGTTGAGGACACTTTAAAAATGAATACTATATTATATGATGATGGGGTGTGCATTTTATCATTCGTTATTAATGGATAATGGATAATGGATAATGCAGCATAAGACTAGGTAAAAAGACCATATATTCCATGACAAAAATGACCGAGTGATAGATGGCAATGTATGCCTAAGTGTTCGAACATTGTATTTCATCTTTCCCCAAATAATGGGGTTGTGCATTCCATAGAGTCCAAATGGTGTTTGGTTTTGAAATGTTAGGAAATAACAAGACACACTTGGAAAAGTTTCTGATGCAGTGTCCGAGAGTGTCGGGCAAGTGTCATGTCCGACATTCAGGGCCGGCCCAGGGGTAAGCCCCGCAAGCCTCCCGGCTTGGGCAACCCCCCAGGCAGGGGCAACCAAAAAAAAAAATACTCAGATTATATATAAATATGTTAAAGTTTCCATCGATGTTATAAGATGCCGCTTGGTTCCGTGGAAAGTGAGTTCCTCCTATATCATGTGTGACTCAAGTTCGAGTCTCGGGAGTTTCCTTTTTTCTTTGGGTTTTTTAGGCCATTCTTTACCCCCTTTGTTTTTTCTTTCTATTTTTGTTATATTTATGACTCTTTTTTTTTTTCTTTCTCCCCTCCCAATCAACAATCTTATGAAACCACAATACTCAATTACTTGGTTAAAAAATTTGCACTTAACAAACACAACAATAGTGTAGATGTGATTTTTTTCCCTACATTGGATTAAAAAAAAAAACTCTCACGGGTGGAAAATTTTAAAAATGAGCGAGTTTACATGTTTATTATTGTTTTCTCATAAATCATATTTATAATATGAAGCAAACGTTCTTGTTTTCTTCAAAACTAACTCCTACAATCTTCTTACATTTATCTATGTATAATTTTAGTTTGAATTTTTGTATTCTATATTTTTTAGAAGAACTCTTGACAAAGTAGGGGACCCAATATTAGGAATTCAGGTTATAGTTGCTTCAATGGCGAGAGGTTTTTAAGTTCTTGGATAAGTTAGTATGATAACGCAATTGAAGAATCTGCTTAAAAAATAAGTTCTTTTTCTAATTGGAGCGTGCTCATCATAAAGCTCTATAACCGGGATTACATTTTGATTGTGATTTTCTTGTTCAAGCTAAAAAAGTAGTACAATGTAACTTCTTTTTTTTTTTTTTGACTTAATCGGAAGTGGGCAACCAACATTGGACTCGGGTTTGGGCAACCCAAACCTTAGGGCCAGCCCTGCCGACATTGCACACAAACATCTTAGAAGTGGCCATGCTTCTTAGCTCCGACTATTCCTTATTATATTTGAACTGCAGTATGGGTTTGACCTGTGTATGCAATTGTTTTGAACTTTGATATTGCAAATGGTCGAAGACAATATTTGAGGGTTTGTTTCTCACTTGATTAGCTGCCTCGTCTGAGCCCTCTGAGGTTGTTGCAGGTATCTTTTTTGTTGTTCCTATTCTCACAATGTTGCCCCAAAGGGCAAATTCATTGCCTTTGTATCAACGGAGGCAGAGACTGATCAGCCCAAGATTGAACTGAAACCAGGAATTGATCTTTTGGGACCTGTGGAAGAGTTGTTCTTTGATATTTATGACAGATGTGAACCAGTCAATGAACCTTCTCTTGACAATTGTTTTATATCGGCGGTAGGCTTTCTTAAATTCCACTATTGAACCCTCAGCGTAACCTTTGATAATTTTGCTTAATTACTTCACTTTGTAAACAGAGTTATGATGCCACAACTCACTTTGAGTCGACTGTTATGGATGTGCTCAACATGTATACTTTGATCACTGGAAAGGTATTTTTTTTTCACCTATTGCATTTATTTTATGACATTAATTCCGGCCATAATGGTATGTCACCATTGCTTTAAATGTTTCGTCTGAAGCAAGATTTCTGCTTCATTCATGGATTAGCCATCTCATGCTGTTGCTTTTTCATTTTTCTTTCCTAGTATTTGTAAGTCATGACATTCGTGTCCACTTATTTATTTTATGGAAAAGAAAAAAAAAGTAGTTGTGTTCACATAGTATGCAAGTAAGTAATACTTTATCTGAAGTATTCTTGGTCAACCTTATTGTTGATCGTCTTTCTTGTCTTCGGCAAGACTCCCTTCTGAATCTCTTTGCCAGAAAAAAAAGGCCCCTTCCAATTCTCAATCTGTAATCCTAATAATTAGCCAGTGTTAGACGAAATTCTCTAACCAGTTGATTTGCCTGTTTCAAATATCTTGCCATGTATAGTGGAGTTTTCAACAAGGTTGTGTTTACCTTTTCATGATGAATTTTCAATGCCGAGTGTTAAAAAGTAGCATATGTCTATTTGTTTGCAGGCTGTTGACCTGAGTGTGGATCTAAGTGCTGCTAGTGCTGCTGAAGAATGAGAAACGTATCCAGTTTGTGCATGAGTGCATCTACCTACTTGTGCTTTGTTCTTGAGCGGTCATATGCTTATGCTTTGTGCTAGGACTTATTTAGTGAAAGTTGGTTCAAATTTGATTTCGTTTCATGCTTGTGGGAACGTTGGTGTCTAAATTGAGAACTACGTCTTTGTGAAATGCAGTTCTCGTAACTGCACTGCATACTATTAGGATGGATGCAGAGGGAACATCATAATATTGATTTACAATGTGGTGCTTTCTGTATTATTAACTGGTACTAATACTTCATAGTTTCGTAAACAGAAAAAGAAATGATTGTGAAACTAAAACTACTGTGCTCAAGCAGTGCTATCATCATTTTTAAAAAAAAGAAGGGTTTCGATCGACATATCTTTGATCGTTTGACGTCTTTATTTCTTATAGAACCGTATTTGTAGTGTAATTTAGAAAACTTAAAGAGGTGCTCCCTACTGTTTGCTTACGAACATAATGGAGTGCACTCTGTTTCATTTGAGATAAAAAAAAAAAAAAAAACAGTTCTGGAACTGTAGTGGGCCGAAATATAACAGACCAAAGGGGTCTCGGTAAGAGAGCCTAGAAGGAGCAAAGCCCAAAATGTAGCCACAAGCCCAAAATAAAGCATAACAGGATAAGCCGTCCGAGACGGGCTTATCTGACGGACGGCTTATCCGAGACGAATCAGCATCTCAGTCGAATTAAATCTTGATCCGGACGGGTCATCCGAGACGGATGAAATCCGAGATGGCTCGGAAGGAGATCCGAGATATCAGAGACGTCACATATGACATCATCCGAGGCGGTTAATGCGAGCAACAAATTGGGGAAGGCACATGTGCATACTACATCTGTCCCTACGTCATGGTGACGGCAGCCGAGCCGTTACGCTACGTGTCAATGTCTAATTCGAGGACGCGTGCATGCAATGACAATAGATTTGGCTCGTGATGCACAATGATGTCATTCGAGCTAGATTACGGATCTACCCCTGTACTTGAAGCACAAGTCAGGGAAGCCTATATAAAGGAAGAGGAGGGATCCTATTGAGATACACATTCTGGGACTTCCCTTTCTCCTCCTCACAAAAACTCTCTGGTACTTCCTTTCTCCTCTGATCTCTCACTAGACCGTCAGAGTGCTTCCTTGGCCACATTTCGGCCAGGTTGGGCACTAATGCCGGGTGATACGTGTGCAGGTGTTCCAAGGAATTCTCACTCGTCTCTCACAAGGGTCAACAAGGAGACCATAAGGCTCATCTAGAAACCAGGACACCACAAGAACCCTTTTAGAGATCAACTTAAAATTGCATTTGCCGTTGCATGCATAAAATAAGAGACAGGCTATTGCAATTCAACTTAAAATTGCATTTGCCGTTGCATGCATAAAATAAGAGACAGGCTATTGCAATTCAACTTAAAATTGCATTTGCCATTGCATGCATAAAATAAGAGACAGGCTGTTGCAATTCATTTAGTGAAAAGAACATTATTACAAGTTAAAAGATAAGAAAGCTTTTCTGATAAGAAAACATGTTTTGTAGAGTTACCGTTTCAGAGTTGGGCTGGTGGGAGATATTAGAAAGTCACTATATTGGGAAAAAAAATTGGGTACCGAATGGGTACCACTTGTCCATGCCGAGCACGATCTCGGTCGTTTAGGACGGCCCAGATTGATTCCCTCTCTCTCCTCTCACCCAAACACTCTCTCCCTCTCCTCTTTTTCTCTCTCCTCTTCCAGACCATTGGATCGCTCTTTGGACAACTGAGATTGCCGAGCGGGTACCACGTGGGCAATACCCACCCGGCACTGAAAAATTTCTCCTATATTGGGGAATTTGCAAATGAGATTGAGGTATGCTACTTGTCAAAAAAATATAATGGGATTAAGGAGGTATGCTACTCCCTACTGGTCAAAAGAAAAACTACAAGAGAAAGGGATTGAAGAGCGTGGGGTGGTGTCCAACCTCCTTCCCTCTCCTTGACTTTGACTTTTCTGGTGAGACTTTGACTGTGACTAGCTCTCCTTCCTCTGGCTCTACAAGACAAGGGACCACGTTAGTGCTCAGCTGGTCGAGGTTGACCAGTGGGCACTTCGATGGCTGAGTGAGTTTCTAAATGAGAAGGGAAAGACAGAGCTTTTAGGAGGAGAAAATGACACACATGTTAGGGTTTATCACTGTAATATTTATAGGGTTGCCTTCTGGTTGAGGGGTAGTATCTTGCATGCCACCCTCGTGATAGGATGATGTCACCAACATCCTCTGCCCGACAATCAGCACTCAACCACCACGTCATGACTGAACGTTGCACACGATGGTCCACAGGCAGTACTGTGTGTTGGTCAGGCTAATCTCAAGGACGCGTGTATAGTGAATTGAGGAGCCACGTGGCCATACCGTACTACGAATGATCCCGACTTGAAGGTAGGATGTACGACTGAGACATGCGTCCTGAGGAGACTCGTGTCACGTGTCCACCCTGTATGATTCCTGCATGTTTTGATGTAGTTGGTTGGTATGGCCTAACCGCGTGCTCATTGGGGATTGGCGCTCCTGCACTGGGTGGAGTATCTCTTTGTTCACTCGCTCTGGGTGATCTTCTGCTCTTTGATTGTGATCTGAATGCGAGGTCCGGACTGGCTGTGATAATACCAGTCGGGCAGCCTCGTGGAACATTCTGGAATGTGGGCTGCGAGTGATGAATGGGCCAATAAAAGCTTATTTATTCGGATTGAGTTAAGTTGCATTGTACCTAATTATTTTTACCCACTACAATTACCTTCTTTTCCTTTTTTTTTTTTTAGAGGAGTTGTGACTTTGGAATATTTTACTGGATCCTTTACAATCTGTGGTTGTGCATATGGGCAGTCGCACGTAGGGGAATCCATTGTTCATAAAGAGGGTGCGAGTTAATTGAGTCAAGGCATTGCTATTAGTAGTGGCGGACACAAGGGGTTGGGGTGTGCTCAGGCCCTACACAAATTTTAATATTTATGTATGATAAACTAGTTTTCAAAGTTAATTTAGAAAAATTCTATGAAATTGACCCCTGGACGTTCCTTGGGAGAAATTTTTTTTCTTAAAATTCCTATATATGTGGAAAAGGCCCTTAAAATTTCAAGTTAATTATCAATCATTTTTAGGTCGCATGTATAAATTTAAATGACATCTATGCACATACACATTTAATCTCGTCTCTTTTTTAAAACATCACAAGCATCAATTTTTAGTGAAACATATTTTTGTTATCACTAAAAAATACATTTGGTTTGGGCTCCTTGGTAATTACAAATTCTGTGTCGGCCACTGTAACCCACAACAATGATTCTAATCACTCAAGGGAGAATTTTCTAGAACATGCATCGATTTTTACAATATTTCGAAGTTTCATCGTGAGACACGTGAAGGTTTGTTTAATCGTTAATTACATTACAACACCTCATAATTAGTTTGACATTCGCATCCGGTAATAAAAAATGACAAATTGGGAAAAAGTCCAAATTTAGGGGTCTTTTGGGTGTTTAATCGTGCCCAACTTTTTATAAGGTCTAGGGTCCATGCTTTTAAAAAGTGCTAAGCCTAAGATCTTCTAATTTCAAAAGAAGCAATTATAATGACAAAAATACCATTTGAATGCTCTCTCGCGCGCGCGAATGGTGCTTTTAGACCGGGTCAAAAGTACCAACATGAACTATCGACATGATCTGAGGCTGCCATGTGACATTGGGTCCCCCATTGGCCTTGGTGATTTTAAAGCTACTGCCCTGCTGTTTGACCCCGAAAACGGGGTGGGTGTTGTCCTTCGGGGATAACATGGATGTTGACCGATCACGGCAGTTGGGGGTCTGCTATGGACAACTTAGATCACCTCTTGTTCAAACAAATATGAACCGTCCGTTGCAAAACAAATTTGAGCCATCTATGGCTGACTACGAACGGTAGTGATCGGCTCAGTATCCATACTGTCCCTTCCCCCGAACCATGGATATATTGGTTAAAAAAATCATTTTCTGAAAAGTTTATACCCTCTTCGTCCCTAAATAAGTATCCTTACCGGTATCTCAGCTGTGGAGTTTTGATTGTGGCAGATGGTTGTGTTTAGGTTTCTTTTCTTTTATTTATTTATTTTTTTGGGGGGCTTTTGGTTTTCTAGGCTTGATCCGTTAGATGTGGGCTTGTCCCAATGGATGTCTCTTGGTTGGCTTGGATTTGAGTTTCAGATTAGACACATGATTGTTCTTAGCTTTGTTTAGGAATATGATGCCGTTTTTCTAATAAAAAAAATAGAGATGTCTGAGATACCGGTGACTCAGCTGGGTTTTAATCCTTGACCCATTCAATTGGAAGTATTCACCCAATTCCAAAAATTATGTTTCGCAATTTCATAATCCAATTTTTCAATTTCAAATTGACCTTTGGATACAAATTACGAGAAATTCTATTTTTCCTCGAATCGGTCCTTGAGAGGTAAAAGATTTAATCCTTTCAAGAAATAAAGTTTTGATCGGAATATGAATTATTAGAAAGAAAAAAAAGGTGATTATTGTAATACCATGCCCATGCCCATGCATATACGATATACATATGTACATGGTGGTCGCTATCAATTGCCATGAAGTGATTTCTCACTTTTTGGTTTTGGCATGAAACGACAGGGTCTCGATGACGCGAGAAAAGAAACGAACTGACTGGTGTGGATGACGCGAGGAAGGAAACGACTAAAGTCTAGAAAGACTACAAAAAAAACTTTGGGTGGGACACGAGAGGGTGGGGGAAATTGTTATGCGTCATGCGTCTCACCAAGTGGCCCAATAAAACCTGGAAATGTGATATTTGATGTGTAATGTGTTCCTTGATGGTTGTGGTCCACCCCATTTGGCTTGGCCTACCTCATGTCCCATGAGGCCTTCTAGGAAGGACATCAGTAACAGAGAGACCTTTGAAGTGGTGCCTAATTTGGTGTGCGAGAAAAACTTGGGTTCCGGTCCTGCCGGATGGAAACTACGTGATGGTATCCATCGCGTAGTTCGACTGTTTAAAAGTGTTTTGCATGGTTCGAATTTTAAATCGAATCTTATTGGTAAATAAATAAATATTTGGGTTTTAGCTGTAAATAAATATTTGGGTAAATAAATATTTGAATCTTAAATCAACTCTTACCAGTAAATAAATAAATATTGGGATTTTAAATCAACTCTTACCGGTAAATAAATAAATATTTGGGTTTTAAATCAACTCTTACCGGTAACTCTTATCTGGTAGGTAGTAGCGGCGAGTAAATAAATATTTGGGTTTTTAGCTGTGTTTTGATCCCAGGAGTGGTTGCACTCGATGTGGACACGTTGACGTATCGCTGGAGTTGCTTTACTGCGCCCAAAGCTCGTCGTGGCAACGGGATCTTGCACTAGAGTGGCGTCTTTGTTCGTACCTGCGAGGGTTTCATTATCACCGTTGCCAGTGCACTGGTTTCTTGTGCCAGCGTGGCTTTCGAAAGATTGATCCCTGGACGATGATTTCATTTGGGTTATCTGTTTATGATTTGAGTTGGGTTCTCCTTATCCTTAGGGAATAGGGATGCTCTACTGCTAAATCGTGGACGGACCCTATGCCGACATCTCATGTTGGTATACTTTTAGCAATACGCGTCATAGAGCTTGTATGTGTGCTTAGATTTTGATAGTATTGGTTCATTCCTATATTTTGTAATGAAATCTTTGTTATGCGTCTCAGTTTTTTTTTTTTTTGAAGTACCAGATGGTGTTTTATTGAAATGGATATTTCTTCTAATAAAAAAAAAAAAGGTCCAATCAGTTCTAACCATGGTTTTTAAACCAAAAAGCAATAATTGAACCAAATATATCGAATCGATTCTTATTTTATCAGAACCATAATAAAACTAAACTAATGAAGAACCTGACCAAAATTTTGATTGGCCAATGATTTCGCACATTCTGTTTCTAGAGGGGTAGGGAATCTACCAGAAAGACTGAAAATGAAAAAGAAAGAGAAGTAGAACTCTCCTTCGATATGATCACAAACAAGTACTTGCATGCATTTCATCAACTAATAACACGTGAGTAAAACAATTTTTCGTTGTTTCTTTTAGGGGTGTTCCACTAACCCAGTTTTTTTAAAAAAAATTGGTTTTTCACGGTTTTTTATGTGATGTGTTGTGAGAAAATGAACTGTCTCATGTTTGGAAAAAACAATTTTTTGTTAGTGGAACACCCCCTTAATAACGATTTGTTGTATGGTAAACCGGATCAAGAACTTTTCTATCTCCCCAATCATGAAAATAGTGGAGTAATTGGTTTTAATGTAAAGGGTCTTGTTATCGTAAGCACCAAAAAAAAAAAAAAAAAAACACTCCAATGCACCTTTTATATATTTATACATATTTCTATACATTTTTCATATATTTCAACACACTTTTTCAACCTTAACATAAGCTCATTGGGCATAGATTAGCATTTTCCTTGTAAATGTGTACTTGCCTTGTTGTTAGACACAAAGGGAATGTTGTTGGGAATGATTATGTCTGAGACAAGTAATTTTACATAGATTTGGAAATCTAGAATATGAATTCCTATCCCCTCCTTTTGAAAACGTAAAATCCCTATGCTCACTTTTTTTTTTGGGTGGAAGAGCAAGAACCACGAAATTCATTAACTGAAGTAAATTACAACCACCAAAAAAGGAAAAAGAAAACATGATCACAAGATCTAAAAGATAAAAGCCACTGTAAAGAAGCTGCGATGGTGAAAAACATCTTTCCTCTGTGACATTTGTCTTTCTTTGCATTGGTCCGTCAACTTCGCGCATTGGTCCACACGCATGCGTGCGAAGCAATTTCTGGTTCCCCTATAAATAGTTGTTGTAAATACCCTAATTTGGCTTTGCGAACATTTAAGCCCCTGCCTTGGGAGAAGTTCCGACGATGAAACGATTTCCTTGGTCGACATAAGAAATGTCGGACGCCATAGAAGTCTGTTACCCACTATTTGATGTCTGGTTACTTACCACTGGTTTAATAGTGGAATTAATGTTGTCGTTTGCCTGAGAAGATTTTTACCTAATCGTTTACTTGTTTCTCTAAGAGCAAAAACAGCAGCTAAGCCAAAATTTTGGCTACAATATCTTGTGTACAGTACATATAGCCAACCTGTCACTCTCAACACTCCACCAATCTATCTATTTTACCTTATCTCTCATTAAAATAATATTTTTTCATTTTTAAATATACATACACATAGTATATATATATATATATGCACATATCGTCATCTACCTCCTCCCGCCGTTGCTACCTCCTCCGCGGTCGCCGTCGATCGTCATCATCATCCTCCTCCCGCCGTCGCTACCTCCTCCGCGGCATGTGCTAGCTAATATCACCGTCGATCGTCATCACCGTCGCCGTCGAAGAAACCCACTTCGATTGGTCCATTTTTCGGAGCTCCATCGCCGTCGATCGTCATCACCATCGCCATCGTTTGTCGCCTTCATCGTCATCACCGTCATCGATCGTCATCACTGATCTTGTTCGTCGCCTTCATCGCTATCAATCGTCGTTGGGGGAGGGACAGAGAGAGAGAGAATAATAATAATAAATTGGGTACCTGATGAACAGTGGTTGTCTATCTTTACCTTAGTACTGTTCATATATGGATGCTCAACAGTGTTTTACACAAGCTAATGGAGGAGGGTGGAGGTTTTCTTGTCTATTTTGCCCAAATATGCATTTTAGACATTCTGCTGCTCTTGCTCTAATTCTTCAAAGACTTAGCAGCACATGTTTCACACATACAAGATGATTTCAGTTTGTCTTCTCTCTGTGGGCCAGCTAGTGCCTTGACCCAAAACCCTGGTCAAAATATTTATTGTTTATTTTCACTTCACCACATCAACCATTTCCATAAAGGAAGGGAGAGAGAGAGACAAGAAAGGAGGTGCATGTATTTCATAGCTCGGTAAGTACTACGAACTACCAAAAATCAACTCGATCGGATATCGTTAAGTGATTTATCGGAACAAAAACAAGTTAAAAAAAATTGGAACACATATGTCTTGAAACACTGGATGAAAACCATTGAAACCATTTTTTTCAACTTAATTGTTTTCCAATGAGGCACCTAACGATATCCGATTGAGTTGATTTTTGATACACTTATAGTATTCGACGAGCTCTACGCGGTGGACGTCTAGGATTGTCGAAACGGTGCAGGTGCGGCGCCGATATGAGCCTGCACAGCACGCTGTGCAGCACCCCCTGTTTCCGTGATTTCTATCGAAACTCTAACCGGTAAAAATCTCTTGGATTACGAGAAAATTATAGTAGTTCTCGAGACATTCTAACTCTCTCTTTTTTTATAAATGTTTTCTTGCTTCTCTCCTTCTCAAAAAGCAATCCAACAAATTTTGAACTTGTAGCCTTCGGGCATTTTTCTTCGATAATAATAATAAAATCAAAAAAGAAATCAAAAAAAAAAACAAATACTCAACTGAGTGTAGCAACAGGGATGGCTCATTGACACGCTGGGGCCGGAACCCCAAACCATTGTGTTTCGGCCCGACCCACGCTTTAAATTCACGCTCTTTCAATTAATACTCTTTTTAAAATGCCAAAAAGCTCATGAAGTAGAAATTTCCCTAGAAAGGTACAGGTGGACCCCACTATTCACTCGAGGCCCACCAAAGATCGAGGCAAGAATCCGTTTGGTTTAAGGAAAAATTACTCCTAAACTAGGAAATCCAAGTAATTACATTAATGAACGGTTCAAATTTGCACTATTTTAAATTTGAACTATTTTCTCTAGTCTAAAACTTGGACTAGAGAGGATCCGATCCCAACTATAAAAGTCAAAATGATAAAGGGAAAAAAAAGATATTGTTCATATACAATTATAGTAATGGTTTTTTTTTCCTTCTTAAAATCTTTTTTATAGTATAAATATATAATGAACATTATTATTATTATTTTAAAAAGACCGTACTAGACCGAGCTTGATTTTAAGAAATATTTTCAAGTTCAACCCATTTAATCAACCCAAGTCGATGCGCCTAAATATATATCTCAATTCTTAAGGAAAAGTGAGAGTTGGGCTAGCTGGTGTGCACTCCTCATAAATTAGAATTCTTTTAACTACTCTCTCCGTCCCAAAAATATAATCTCTCGTTCCATTCTAACTGGATAGAAAATCGATTATATATTTCAATCGGTAATACATTTCACATCCAATATGAATCTTGTTTGATAAATCTCAATTAAATCTAAAATACAAAATTTTTAAAATCACCCAAACATTGTAGAATATAAGATATATTATATTGAAAAATAGCACGAACTTTCATAAGGGATTATATTTTTTGGTAATTGATATTCACACCCCCTACATTGTTATTCACACCCTCTTTATGGATTTGAGCGAAATTTTTACACATGAAAATTTCACCACAAGACAAAAAAGGCGTGTGGTAGGGGTGGGAATTTATGACACGACACGAAGTTAGCGGGTTAGTATTGAGTATTTCTAACCTGAAACATGTATATGACACGGCCCGAAAATACGATTAGTAAACAGGTCAGGTTCGGGTTGAACCCGCATAACCCGAAAATGACACGAATTAACATGTTCGTCTAATCGTGTCGACACGGTAACCCGAACCCGACCAAAAAATGACACGAATTAACCTGTACGTTTTCATGCTCTGAAGTTGTGCATGAAAGTTTTCAAGCTCAATCCTGCTGCAGCTAAAGTTTATCCTTTGATATCAAGTTATTCTCTCCATGTTCTCAAATTTGCAAGGTTTTGCTATGGTGGCTAAGTTTCTAAGCTTATACATCGTTTTGGCTGACTATAATTACACATCTTTTTGGTTGGTTATAATTATTCTCTTTGATATCTAGTTCCTTTAATCTATTGTAATGATTACTGTTTATTAATAAAAAAAATTACCGTGCAAAAAAAAAGAAAAAAGTTAATCGTGTCAATCCGAACACGACACGATTATTAGCAGGTCGGGTTAGGGTTCATATTTTTCGACACGATTAATTAAGCAGGTCATTTTGACACGAACCTGATTTTACACGAACACAGCTCGACACGACACGAACACGGCACAACACGACACGACGCCCACCCCTAGCGTGTGGATAACAATTTGAGGATGTGAAAATCACTCTCCTAATTTTTTTTTGGAACACAGAGAGTATTTTGTTCCTCTAATAAAGTAATAAATACAGTAAATGACAAGATTCTCTCTCTCCCTCTCTCTCTCTCTGTGGGAAAAAAGTTAAGGGGCTGTAAATGTGGTCTCTTTCCACAGAGGACATCCACCTTCAAATCCCCCCATTCTCTCTCTCTCTCTCTCTCTCAAAATACAGTGGAGTATTTGCATTCCCTCTCTATATATATACACAACGTGGAATGGATTGAGATCAAATCCCCCTCTTTTCTTTTCCTGTTCCATTTGGTCTAGTCGTTTCACTGGTGGTGGTGGGGGGTGTGAGAGAAATGACGGGTGTCTCTGAAAGCGACGGAAGCGTAACCCTTGACCTCCTCAAGAAAAAAATGGCCGATTTTGCTAAAGAAAGGGACTGGGATCGCTTCCACAGCCCAAGGAACCTCTTCCTCGCCATGGTATGTAATCAATCTTATACCCATCCCATACCCCTCCCGATTTTTTTGTTTACAGATAATTTGTAGTATACACATCTGCGTATCTGTAGTTACGAAAATGTTAGATACGGGAAAAAAATTTCCCGTTCAGATTCAATCGTTGATTTCTCTTTCTCGAATTTTTTCGGAGCAACTTTTTCTGTATCCTAGTGCTCCATTTTCATGTATGAGAATCCATGTTGGATTTGGGAAGATTGGCTTACAGCCTGATCGGAACTTGAGGAAAAGAAAGGAAAGGAAAATGAAACTTCGAGTAAACTACGGACAAAATTCGTTGTGCTTGATACTTTGTTTTGTTAGAGCATCTCCATTCCTTTCCCAAATTTTTATTCAAACTTGAGAAAAATTTTGAGTAAAAACTTACGATACTCCTTTTAATCCATACTCAAATTGTACGGAGGAGATTTAATCCACAGCAAAAGAGTAAATAGCATTGCAACAAAAGAGTCTTGAAAATTTAGTTAAAAATTTAGTTTTACATCAAATTTGGTGAAATATTTCAGTCAAACTCAAATTTGATATAGATTTGGGTAAGTAGTGGGAGGAAGGTTTTGGAGGATTTTTACTCAAATTTAAATTTGAGTCTAAATTTGAGCAATGGGTGGAGATGCTCTTATTTTCTTTTCTGTTTCCACTTGAACCAAGCAAGCGAAATTTTTTCTTTTCCTTTCCAAACAAACCCTTAATTTGCGGACACGAGGTCCCAATAGTACCCCTCGGGGGCACTACACCGTGTAAGTGTCCGACCGTCCATTTCAACATTGCAAGGAATGATTCAAACTCATAACTGCTTGAATTAAATTCGAGTCTTGTATTATCTTGTATTGTTGAAATTGACGGTCAGATGGAGACACTACAAGGTATAGTGCCGAGGGCACCACAGGGTCCCGAATTCTTAGTTTGCCCAACTTGCGTCTCTTGATAGTATTTGCTTCAACAAAAATGATTATGACACAAACTTTGTGCCACAATCAACCACAATCCCACTCACACAAAAATGATTGTGCCACAATCAACCACAACCCACTCACATGGGGTGTGGGTCCCACATGGACCCCACGTGCGGGCCCCACACCCCATGTGAGTGAGGTTGTGGTTGGTTGTGACACAAAGTTTGTGTCACTATTATTACTCTTGCTTGCTTCAATTATTGATACCTAACTTGATTGCAATTGGGTTTTGCGAGAATTTTTTTTGTTATGTATTTCCTTGTTTCTTTTTCTTGTGTTTTGTTGTGGTATTCTATTCTTTCTCCAAAACCAAGTGAGGGCTCTAGAAAGGTGTGATCTTGCTCTAGGGTATTCAGTGGTCTCGGGGCACCGCACGTGGTACCTCAACACATTTCTTCACCATATATTTTTGTGAGACTTAGTGTTCTGATAGCAATGCCATTATGCCAAGACTACCAAATACTCCCTTCGTCCCCAATTTTTATTCCCAATGTCCCAATTGTAAAGCAATGGATAAAAAGTGTTAAGTTTGCTATTTTACCCTCGTTTTTTTTTTAAAATAAGTATATTTATTAGTGATGATGTTTTGAAAAGTAAAACAAGAAAAAAAAATGTATAATAAGTGTAATGATGATGTTTTTTAATAAGTTAAATTTTTTAAAATAGATCAATAAATTAGGACGGAGATGTAATTTTTCCTCCATCAGGACTCTGGGCAAGTTGTTCTTCGTAGTCAAACATCAGCTACAGTGCCTGCAAAGATGCACTCCTTTTTCTGCTGTTATCCTCAAAATCAGGGGCAGCCCACGTTCAGTTCAAAAAACACAATGGGCAACCCACGTTCTTGCTTTTTGCTATTGCTTTTCCTGTCACACCCTTAAAAAGAATAAAATCACATCGCAACAGTACGGCTTGTTTTGTTCATCCAATGTTACTGCGGAAAAACTACGCTCACATATCTGTCCCTACACATTGCTCGTTTTGAATCAAGTACTTAGGCTGTGTTTGGAAGTTGTGGAAGAGAAGAGAAAGAGAAGGGAAAATAAAAGAAGGGAAATAGGAAAGAAATGGGAAAGAAACCTCTTTTTTTTCTTTTGTTTGGTTTGTGAAAGAGAGAGGAAAATTTGCACTCATGGAAGAGAGAAGAAGAGAAAAAAAGTAGTTAATTTTCCCTTTCTTCTCTTTTCTCTTCCTTTTCCTTTCTCCTTCTATATGGAAACCAAACAAATGAGAGGAATTTTTTTTAATTTTCTCTTCTTTTCCATTTCTTTCCTCAACTTCCAAACATAGCCTTAGAGTTATTTGATTGACCTTATTAATAATGTTTTATTTGAAAACGTATTTTAAAATTAATGAATGACTTGGATTGTTCATTTGAGACTCCGAAGTAGGGCTCATATGGACAATAGCAAACATCTACCATGTTACTGTCCTATTCAAGAGTATTTATTTTGTGTCCATATTTAGAGACAATAATAGCATCTGTTGTAGCACAAATGCCAAAGAAAATTGCCATTGTCGCTGGTCCGGCGAGGTATTGTTGCATTGAAACAAACAAAAAGTGGCGAGCCTCTTGTTGGGGCTTGTCATTTGTGTTCAACCTATTCAAAGGTATTGTTGCATTGAAACAAACAAAAAGTGGCGAGCCTCTTGCTGGGGCTTGTCATTTGTGTTCAACCTATTCAAAATAGCTGATAAGACGATATGCCTAGGCAGTTGGAGATGCTATAAGATGAAATAATCGAACGACTCCTAGTTCTTTTTGGCACCTTTGACTGGACCAAATCAGACATGACATTGTTTGCAAATTTTGTGCTCTCATTTCCGGTACTTTGTCGCGCAACAATTCATGTTAAAAAACATCTAATTCTATAAATGTTAATAATACACACACAGACAGAAGCGTGCAGTTCCGCTTACAAAAATGTCTGAAACAATCTGATTTCATGTAGGTTCTAAATGTAGATGTGGAGCCCACGCACATAAGACATTCTAGACACAAATGTGCAGTATCTGTTTAAATTTCTGCATTTTTCTGTGTTTGTAGAAAATATTTGTTCTACAAAACAATAAATATTTGAAACACAAAAAAGGATAATGTTATGCATTCCCTCACTGTTTGATAACTGTGTTATGAGAAATGCATCCTTAAATATTGCAAAATATGCCTTTAGTATAAAAAAAAGTCTTTTGCATGAGATTTGGCCACTGGTTGATGATATGATGCAGGTGGGAGAAGTTGGGGAGGTGTCTGAGGTATTTCAGTGGAAAGGGGAGGTACCAAAGGGGCTGCCAGATTGGAAAGAAGAAGAGAAAGTGCATTTGGGGGAAGAGCTCTCAGATGTTCTGCTCTACCTTGTCAGGCTCTCTGACATTTGTGGTATTGATCTTGGTCAAGCTGCCCTCAGAAAAATTGAGCTTAATGCCATTAAATACCCAGCTCCAGTTAAAGGCTCTGAGAGTGTTTGATCTTTTGGGGTGTGGCCAATTCCCAATCCCTCAACGCCATAAAAAAAATCTCTATCGTGTTCGGAACAGTCCAATGTGTGTGAGTTTCGCTTGCATTATGTGGTACTTAAGTGCATCAGACATTTTTGGACACATCTGTGTCGAGTATGTGTGCGCCTCCGTATTTTGTCTGTAGAATACTAGGATCACTCCACCTCTACATGTTGGCTGTCTCATTGAGTAGTTTTCCCAAGGGTTTTGGATGAGACACAGTCTTGCAAATAGCTTCATGGGATGTTTCAATTGATGCATGGAAACCCAAGTATGGTATTATATGTGATTTATTTCCGCAGATTTTGTTACTTCTTTTGGTAGATTGTGCAGATCTCTTTGACGGATGCATGAGATGATGAGATTGTATGTGATATCATGGTAGATTCCCATTATACAATTTCACTCCATAAGTACTTTGTCAAACGTAGACCGAAATAATGTACTGAATTTCTTCAGGTTTGCTATACGCATAAATTGCACACAAATCATTTTGTGGGATCTATTTTGGAGTCTCACATGAACAATTCAAGTCGTTCATTAATTTTTAAATGCTTTTTTCAGTAGCTCAGTGAAAAATAATTTCAATCGGATAACCCTAAGTGCTTTTTTTTTTTGATAGCCGGATGTCCGGGTTGACTTGAGCACACCTCGGCTAATTCCGAGGCCTTGGAGGTAACAACCGGGCATCATCCTCGGTGGCCCCAAAGTTTGCTTGGCAAGGAATAGAACTTGAGACCTTCTTTGTTTGTTATGAGGGATTTGGATGGGATTTCCCCCTATTGGTCATGTGCTATGATAAAAAAAAAAGTGTTTTTCAATGGTTATATCCCGTTGAACACAAATACTGGATGTGAATTTTTTTCATCCATTGATATCCTGAGCAATATCTCCAGGATTTCATATCTCACCCATATCCCGTCCTTATATCTCCGGTCAAACAAATGGGTCCTTAAGTGGGAGCAAATCCCTAAGTCTCAAAATAAGACCACTTTGCCAAACCCTTGGGGTTTTCTAAGTACTTGTCTACTTGATGTGTGCATTTAATTTTTAATTCAGTGTCTTGAGTTGTCAAAAATTGGAAGATTGGATGAAACACTTAGAGTTATTTGATTGAGCTTATTTTTTGAGGAGCCACTTGAAAACATATCTTAAAATTGATGAACGCCTCAAATTATTCGTGCGCGACCCCGAAATGGGCTCCACGGACCGATCTATGCGGATAGTTTCTCTGAAATTTCTTTTACAGTTTCATATTCAACAGCGATTCTCTCATTTTTCAGTTTGAAATTGCAAAACTATGCAAGAGGTAGATTTAATACCCCATAAAAACATAACGTGTACTATCGTAAGAGAGAGTTGGTTTTGCAACATCTATTTGACTTGCAGGTGTATCACAATTTAACTTTCACTCCCTTGTTTGCCTGGAGATAAAAAAAAATTAATAATAAATAAGTTATTGGAGTAGAAGAATTTTTAGGATGTAGGGATCAGTTTTGATAGCAGGAATCTTGTCTTGAGTAGAAATGTGAATGTAATGTCATATTTTCATGATTTTGATGTTTGGAAGAGACAGTAATAGGAATGTTATTCCATACTTTTATGATTTCGACGTTTGGAAAAGACAGGAATAAGAATATGATTCCTAATGACATATTCAACAGCTTATATCGTTTAGTTTGTAATATTTTTTATGATTTTGAAAACTTTGTATAATAGAACTAATTAAGATCTATCAAACAAGATTTATAGTACATATTTTTTGAGGTTCACATTAAAAGATATAAGCAGTTGAAAATGACACGCAGTCCTCAAAACAACTATCGTTTGGGACGAACGGAGTATGATTCACATTCTCAGACTGAGGTGAGGTTTGGCCTAAAAAGCCAACTTAACTTATTTTTTTGTCTTTATTTGATTTTTTTTTTGTTAGTTTTGCATCGAATTTTTTAGTATTATTGGTTCGTCTTAGCGAGAGGAATCCAAAAAGGTAAAAGATTATGACTAGAACTCTCAATTTTTTGAATAAGATCAAAAAAAGTGTAAAAAACTGTTCTTTTGGTTTATTTTTGTCTTTATTCAAAAAAATTATGATTCGATCATAATTTTTTACTTTTTTTATTCCTCTCACCGAGACGAACCAATAATACACAAAAAGTTGATATAAAACTAAAAAACACGAAAAAAATAATCAAATAAAGACGAAAAAATAAGCCAACTAACTTTTTAGGCCAAAACACACCTGTAGGAGTTTGATCCCTCCCTTGCTCCGCAATTAATTTTAGATTCGTGGCTCAATCATTAAAAAGAAGAAATGTTGACTTTAATAGATTTACAAATAATTGATTCTCGTATAAGATTACTGAATTAGTTTAAACACCGTAATAAAATTATTTAAGGTATAAGTTTCTAGGAACTTATTATTTCTAATAATCATATTCATATTCTTAGTGCATATTCCATTCATCCAAACATAGCTCGGGCAACTGGTGGCTAGCTCATGCGGTAGAGCTCTTAGAATTCCGAGGTCGAGTCTCATTCCCTCTCCCCCATGTAATAGATTAGGAATGACGAATAACCAAAAAAAAACATAGTGTGGGTGGAATATAAACTCCCTCGTGATATAAAAATGGTGGAGAGGAAAGAAATCCGGTGTTTGGTTTGATTGACATTGAGACAAACATTTTCTATTTTCTACTCAATTAGGACAAAAGAGAGGGGGCAAGACAATTACATTTAGGGGGTGTTCCACTAAGTTGGTTTTTTGAAAAAATTGGTTTTTCACGATTTTTTATGTGATCTATTGTGAGAGAATGACCTGTCTCGATGTTTGAAAAAAACAGTTTTTTGTTAGTGGAACACCCCCTTAATAGCTCAATGGAGGGATACAAAATCCCACACATTCCCCATGAAATTTCATATCCGGGCATATAAACACACACACACTCACACTCTCTCTCTCTCTCTCTCTCTCTCTCTCTCTCTCTCTCTCTCTCTCTCTCTCTCTCTCTCTCTCTCTCTCTCTCTCTACATATATATATAATGCGATAGCAAACTGAACTTTTATGACCCATGACATTACGAACCCGGGGGGCCTACTGTCCATGGGGGTCGGCAGGCCCTGCCAACTCTCTTCCGCGCCATTCGTTTCATGCATCAACGGCTCAGATTGCATCAAACAATGGACGGCTCGGATACACTTTGGAGAGGTAAGATCTGAGTCGTTGATGAGCGAAATGGACGGCTCGGATGGGGTCGGCAGGGCCTGCCGACCCCCACGGACAGTAGAGCCCCCCATTTCTGACATTACATATCTAATCCCACCTCCAAATCCCGCAACAAACAAGCCCTTTGAGATGTGTCTTTCTCCTCTGTCTAGCAATTAGTACTATATGTAACTTTTTGCGGGAATGGGGGGGCCTGCTGTGCACCAGCCGCATGGCACGGTGCCATGCGGCCGTCCGAGCCGTCCATTGCGAAAATGAACGGCTCGGATTTAATCCGAGCTCAATGCAATTCGAGCCATTCATTATTGGATTAAATCCGAGCCGTGCATTTTCGCAATGGACGGTCGGATGGCCGCATGGCACGGTGCCATGCGGCTGTGCACAGCAGGGCCCCCGCCTCCCTTTTTGCGGTCTGCAAGACTGCAGTGGCCGAAAATTAAGAACTCCCACGCTAAACATTGTGAAATTTTATGAACTTGGGGTAAAAAGGTAGACGAATTGTACGAAACAAAATCACCGGTCAAAGCCGGCAAACAAAACCACAACCGCAAAACCGCAGGACAAAACTACCGACAAAACAAAAAAATTACTTATAAAACTAACGGCCGGCCAAAACCACCTAAAAGAAGTGAGACATAATGTCCTTGAATTTCGTAATTACGTTTCAATCAGACGGAAAAAGTGACCTCCAGATCGAAATTCAATACGTAACCAGATTTAGAGGTCCAAATGTCCAATTGTGTGATGATTACGTTTATTCTGTGTTTGACAGTTTGACTGCCCTCAAGAGGACATAGCATGTGATTGTCTAGTTTTTTTTGGTGCATCGGAAATTATGTGATTGTCTAGTTAACAGAGCTGCAGTTTGATGTTGGCGCGTTCAATTCAGTCCGGTGTCTAAATGATGACTTCTCTGATGGGCCCTGTCCAATTTCAGTCAGGCTATGCGTACGGATGTATGCGTACGTAAATACACGAATACATCTTAATCTTTCACTTCAACAAATCAATGATAAGGATTTTAAATATTTTTTGACCGGTAAGAGTTAAAGGTAAAAAATATAGGTTAATCCGAACCGTCGAAAATACTGTTGGACTGTGTAAATGCACCGTCCATGCTTTTGGCGTACACATGTTTGCATATGCGCAGTAATTTTGGTCCAATTTTAACCGGAAAATTTTGTAGGGGAGTGATTTTCACACGCCCCAAATTGTTAACCGCACCCCCTGGGGGGTGCGAAAATCAATTTAGAGTGATTTTTGCACTCCCCTAATTGTTAAGGGTTGTGCTAGTGACCACCCTTAGGGTGTTTCAAAAATGAGAATAAACAATTACTTTATGTCACTTCTGTGCCAGAAAGTGGGTTTCATTACTTACAGTTGGCATGGGTACTGGCGCCAGTACTTTTCCATCACCACTGTGCCAGAAAGTGAGTAAACCAAGCTTTTCCAAAATGAGCCAGCCTTTTACGCATGCAAATTGCTCTGCCTCCCCCCCTGTCCCCCTGACACCCGCACCCCCCCGGCCCCACACTCCATCTCCCCCAATTGCCCCCAGCCCACCCACCCCACCCTCTCTCGGCCCAAATTTTTTTTTCTTTTTTCTTTTTTCTTTTCTTTGTTCAAATTTTAATAATTTCATTTATCATTAAATTTATTTATTTAATTACTCATTTAATTTGATTTATTCAAATTACATTTGCAAGTAATTGCCCCCCGGCAAATTTTGGACCAAATTTAAAGTCATTTAAATGTGATACACTCGACGGCAGTTGATCCATGTCATACACTCAAGTCACACACCCATGTCATACACTCATGTGATACACACATGTGATACAAATTAATTAATTAACTAAATAAAATAATATAAGTGTGATTGTAATATTATTCACTTTTAGAATTTTTCTTTTAAATTATTCATTGTTAAGACAAATTAATTAATTAACTAAATAAAATAATATAAAGTTTCTAAATATAAAGTCATTTAAATGTAAATTTAAGAAAATAATTTACTTGCAAAGGCCCTCTCGTGAAACACCCTTTGTATAATTGTATACGTAGGCCTGTTGGTTTATGTATACGTATACATCAGTTCATTTATGTCCATATACCGTACAAGCACGTGCGATGCACTATACTATTTTCCAGATGAAATATAAATAGTATTATAAGTATTTCCTAGAATAAATGCATTTTAATTATTGTTCAAGTTTGATATAAAAAAAAACTATTGTTTAAGTTGATAGAACGACGTTAGCCTGCCGTAGTAATCTACCTCTACTAACATATTAACATCCTATTGTCTGGCAAAAAAAAAAAAAACAATAACAAGTAGAAGATGATTCGGTAAAGATTCAATTTTCTAGAATTTGAGAAAACAAAAATTCAAAAAATAAAGGAAAGCTTTTGGACGATTTTAAAGTCTACATACGCTTGTATATAGTAATTTTTTTTTTTTAGGTACAACGGAAGTTTAAAAAAAACAACAAACAAGGAAAAACTACAGCAAGACCAGCAACCACTAGTCTCTAAACTGCCCTCCACCCAGGGCGTCTTCCAGCACAAGTGTACTTTGAATAAATAATATAAAGTTTCTAAATATAAAGTGAAATTTAAATGCAAATTTAAGAAAATAATTTACTTGCAAATGTACTTTGAATAAACCAAATTAAATGAGTAATTAAATAAATAAAATTGAATAAACCAAAAAAGAAGAAAAAAAACAAAAAAACAAAAAAAACCGAGAGGGGGGGGGGGGGGTGGGGGTAATTTGGGGATGGGGAGAGGGTGGGGTGGGGCCGGGGGGCAGTTGTCAGGGGGGGTGTGCGGAGCCACTCTCTTTACGCATAACCACAGTACTTTGAGTGTATAGAAAAATGCTACAATACACACCTCTTATTTGAGTGTGTATCATAAACATCTCTATAAAAGTTATGAATTTTTTTCTAAAAGTTACGAATTTTTTTCAATAAAGACAAAAAGACAGTTTTTTTACATTTTTTTCGATCTTATTCAAAAAATTGAGAGTTCTAATCATAATTTTTTACTTTTTTAGATTCCTCTCGTTGAGACGAATCAATAATACTAAAAAAATGGATGCAAAACTCACAAATGCCAAAAAAAAAAATCAAATAAAAACAAAAAAATAAGTTAAATTGTTTTTTTAAGCCAAAACACCACTTCATTATTCGTTTGGAAAAAGACTATCGTAGGGGAAAAAGACTTCACGGCACGGACACAGTAAGAAGTCAACGTGGCACGAGGCACGGAACGACACGACTTTATTCTAGCACGACACGGCACGAGCACGGGCACGAGCACGGAAGTTGGCCTGGCACGGCACGACACGGTACGACAAGGAAGTAGGACGGACATAGCACGGCACGAGCACGGAAGTTGGCCTGGCACGGGCTAAATTATAGAATTAATTTTATTAAATTTGGTTATAGAAAATTATAAATTATACAAATTAAATTTGATTCCTTTCATAGTTTCACTGCCTCACTCTCACAGGAACACAATAATGGGCCTCCACTTTCCGGACCAAATTTCGACGATCGGAACCGTTAGATGTGTTTAAAACGTGTTTTCAGCGTCCTACGCGAAGATTTTGCAAAAAATAATACCTGGAAGTAGTTGATCGGAGTAGGTTTTCGTAAAACTACTACACGAAAACCTGGCCCGATTAAACCTTTTTGGGTATTTTTTTTTTCCCAAATCTTTGCATAGGACCTTAAAAACACGTTTTAAACACATCTACCGGTTCAGATTTTCAAGAAATAGATTAGATGGCCTTGAATTTGTGCATTATAGTGTTCAAATGCCACTCGAAGTACTGAATGTGTTCCGATCGTGTGGTTACTGACATCGGATGATCATCAATTTCGGGGAGAATGATAGAATTGATAAGATGTTAAATCGTATCGGTTTAGATCAAACATTCAATAAAACGAACTAGTATCCACCATTCAATGTTATACATTGAACATACTTAGTTATGAACTAATATATACTGCTATAGTCTAATGTACGTTAGCCACACATTCTCCATACAATTTCGACGATCAACACCGACTATTTTGTTTTTCTTGGTGTTTTAATGAGCCTCACAAAAATTTGGACCAATCGGATTTTGAAAAACCCTTCATCGGGAGATTCCGGACGTGAGAATCATTAGTAGGAAAATATTTGTTAACTCCGATTGAGCATATAGAGATAATTAATTTACTTACATTTTGACATGAATGATATAATCCCTCCTAGAAAAAAGATAGACGGTTCCGATTTTCTAAAAAAAACTCGAAAGGCACCCGAGTGATGTATTGTAATTTTACGAGGATTTTCCATACATGTGAATGCAATGCACTGCATACACACAATCACACACACCATTTTTGGGTCCAAAATGGGCCGACGTGAGAATCATTGTAATTGACTATTTTGCTTTTTGGATTTTGTATTTTTGACTTTTTGAATTATATAGGTAACACTTCTAGTCCGGTCTTCCCGTTTCCGGTCCTCATGATCCAAATATTTTTTTGACGATCCGATCCGTCCAATGTGTTAAGAAGGTGTTTTCAAGGGTCCACGCGGGAAATCTTAAAAAAAAAATACCGGGAAGGGCTTGATCCAAGCAGTTTTCGCAAAATATATATATATACACATTTTTTGCGAAAACTGTTTGGATCAAGTTCTTCTCGGTATTTTTTTTTGAAGATTTCCCGCGTGGACCCTTGAAAACACCTTTTGAACACATTGGACGGATCGGATCATCAATTTTTTTTTTGGATCACCGAGGTCCGGACCAAATTTTGAAAAAAGGGGGATCCCGCACCAAATTTTGTATTTTTTTTATTGTGTATATCCGTCCCCCCTACGCCAAAATCCTGGCTCCGTCCCTGGCTATATATAACAACATGGAAAATGATATGGATATACCATTTGTGCACCCCAAATGCACACTACCCTGAGGTGGCAAATGAGGAGAAACCCAATGTGAGGCTCACCCAAAAAATAGGCCTCTCCTCATTTATGTGTTTATTGAACACTATAGTGTGTGTTGTTTTTATTTGTTTGTCAGTCTCTGAGTCTGCCTTGCTTTGTACAATTCGTGCTTTACCTTTATGGAGTACCTCTTGCACTTCTTTTATTTTTATATCACTGAATTTATGTTGCAACAATGCTATAGGTATACCACTTATGCACCCTAAATACACACTACCCATATGTAGCAAATGAGAAGAAACCCATTTTTTTGGGGAGCCCCACATTGGGTTTCTTCTCACTTGGCACATCAAGGTGGTATGCATAAATCTTTTACCGCAAGGCTTGAGATCACTACCCTTTTATGTGTCGAAAAAAAAAAAAAGTTTGATATAAATCTTGCAAAAATGATACATACAACTACAGTATGCACTATGCCCAAAAGATTTTTTTTTTATACATAATATTCAATATTGGTCTTGTTTAATAGATGCCGTCGAGTAGATTTTAAATAGATATATATTTTTATTTTTAGAAGTACCTCTGAGCCGACTGCTCCTCTTCGTACGGTAAAAGAAGTCCCAGTTTTTCAATACAGAAGTGACATCCCAAATGCACACCACCCTAAGATGACAGATGAGAAGAAGTCCAATGTGAGGCTCACCCAAAAAATAAGGATTGTACTTTTGTGGGACCCAACAAATATAACCAGTGCAACATTGCATCCATTTAAGAAATGTGCGTGGTTATTGCAGTAACTTTGGCATACGAGTGAAGCACTACACTGTCAAATGTCTTGTCAAATTTTGACTTTGGAATACCACTTCACGAGCAATACTCTTTACCATGGCAAAAGCTAGAAAGGAGAAAAGTGTAAGGAGAGAGAATGATCAAAAGGAGAAAAGTAACAGAGAGAAAGTATACCCACACCACCCCACGCGCGCGTGGGGTGCAATGCTGACCACTCTTAGGGTGATTTCTAGCTTTTGCCAATTGTTAATTTTGGGGGGTGCGATAATCAATTTAGGGGGTGCAAAAATCACTCTGAATTGATTTTCACACCCCCTGGGGGGTGCGGTTAGTAATTTGGGGGGTGCGAAAATCATTTTCCATTTTGTATCAGCATTATACTTTAAAATTTTGAACTTTTTATAATCCCTGTTATTCAAACATAATAACTGCACTTCTAACAACGTAACTTTTTTTAAGGGGAAAATGAAAAATGTACAATTTTTTTGCCACTAACTTTTCAAATGAATACTGACCGTAAAGAGGGACAGTGGGAGTACTTTCTCGAAGCTCAGATTGATATTAGAATAATGATACATACACAAACTCTCAGCCACAACCACCACAACCCTTCTCACATGTGGGGTGGGGCCCGCTCAGGGTGAGTCCCCCACATGTAAGAGGGGTTGTGGTGGGTTGTGGCTGAGAGTTTGTGTCTGTATCATTTTTGTTGATATTATTGGTGTAACAATCTCATGACAGCATCGATGAGTTGTAAATGAAGACATCATGAATTTGAAACTGACAAATCTTTTAGGGTCAAAGCTGGAAGAGAAAAATTTCTTATGAATTCTCAAGTTCTGGCGTATATGACCTACCTTTAATCAGTTCAGGAGGAAAATGGTCGAAATTTAAATAAGCTGATCTGGACATCCTTAACCGTTGCGAAAAAACTCTTTGATGATGTAAGAGGCCAAATAATTTTCACTATTTGATGATGTAAAGTGGCCTAATAATTTTTCCTTCTACTATTTCTTTCATCCCCACAAGCTACAGCCGACACACCACATTCTGATGAGTCACTGGGACAGAATGTGTCGGCACATTGAATGGGTGACGAGACAAAAATCAATTATAAATACGGAAATACAAGGGTACCGACTACCTTTGTACCGATCATGTACAGACGGCGTCGGGAATTCCGTTGTGGGTTTTGAACAATCAATCCGAACCGTTCATCCAGCAAAAATCCACCCATTCTGGAAATGATTGAAGTCTTTTGAAATTACAAAATTATATACAACAATTTTGATTAGCATCGGGCATATTATTATTGTTGAAGGGGAATAAGTGTTGAATTTTACAGTTAAAAGGGGCAAAGTGTGGCCGGGTGATAGTTGAAGGCGGCTTACACATAATTGTAATCGCATCTCTCTCTCGACCAATGGCCAGAGCAAGTTCGTCTTCTTCGTCTAAAAATGAGACGAAACAACAATCATATGACAACCAAAGACACTTTTCACACACACAATTCCTCAACCCCTCACGTAATCTCATCACGGTGCCATTAGGGTTGTTCTTAATGTTTGAATTGCTCAAGCTCGACCTCTAATTTGGTTGCCCACTTAATATTAAGTTATAAAAAATAAAAAGATATGCAAGTAAAAAAATTACGAAAATTCAAGAGTTACTTTAGAGGTCCGAAGCAAACTCCTCCCTACATCTTCAACAGGTCTTTTACAAAAAAATTAAGACATTACTAAAATTCAAACTAAAATAATGCAATGATAAAAGATAACACCAAAAGATATAATTGAAAGACTTTTTTTTTTTTTTTTTGAAAAAAATTAAAAAGCATCCTTATATATTAACTATGATTTGTGCAAAAAACTAATAAATCATGTTAGTTTCCTCTATTTGTTTTCAATTTTTCTCCATTGAGATTAAAAAAAATTTAATCAAATGTAAGAACATGTCACTGGTATATTATTATTGTGTTTGTTAATTGCAAATTTGTAACAAAGTAATTGGATAATGTGATTTTCGTAATATTGTGGATTGGGGAAGGAAAAAATAAAAAGTCTAGAACCACACTCAAAATGAACATACATTTATACAAATGAACATACATTTATACAAATGAACATACATAAATCTACGGGGCTCACATGCAACATCACCGGTTTATGTTTGTTTTTTTTTTAACAGACCACCAATTTATGTGGTCTTATATTTGCGAGAGTGTTTTTATATTTAGGTGTGTATTTTGAGTGTGGTTCTACACTTGTTAGGAAAAAAATAGAGTAGAGGAAAAATGGAAAAGAAGGCTGTTGATAAAACAAAAGGTAAAAAAAGAGAGAAGTAAAGTCCGGCCGCTAGGAATCGACCATGTTCATTTTGGGTTTCGAGACAAATTTTCTTAATCATCATTTACATTTTTCTCCAATCATTGTCTTTATTTTTAATTATTATTCTCATTTCTATATCTATCTCTCCAATCATTACCTTTATATTTTTAATTATTACCTCATTTCTCTCTCCAACCATTACCTAAAAACCAAACGCAAAAAAACTAAACCAAACAAGGTCTGTCGAACACAACTCTCAAGGAGGTTGGCTCCGTCTGATGCCATAAGACCAAGGCTGCACTTCGTACAATTGTTGGAAACTTTTTTTATTTATAAATAACTTGGGAATTGATAACCGCGCTCCAAAAATTGATGGAGGCACTCCAAACTACAGTGGTTTTCCAAAACCACTCTTTTGCAAGTTTCAATTTTACTTCAGGCACTCCAAATTTTATTTTACATGTTCTTTTCCTCTGCCTTCTCTGTTAACGCCTAACGGAAGAAGAAAAATGGACGCCCACCCAAATCCTACCCGTCAAACGCCGCTCTCCGTTACCTTTCGTCGCCGGTAGCTGCTCCCGATCGTTGTCTCTGGCTTGCATTCTGTTTCATCAGGTTATTGATAATATCTTTCTTCGTTGCATGTGGCGTGATCGATATACAAATTACATGAGTATCATCTCGCACCCGCTATGAGGAATTAATGAAAACAAAAGAGATTCATGTTCTGAAGAATGAAAATTTTATCCTATAGCCTAGTAACCAATAGCCATTGGGGGCAATGGATTATCAAAGAGAAGTTTCAGTATTTCTATTTTGTTTACAAACCCTATGAGACTTTATTGTAATAGATCTCTTAGATACAATAGCTTGAGAGAGATGGTGCAAGAAGAATCTTATATGACAACTACTCTTAATTTACTCACTGTGTTTGATTTTTTTTTTTAAGGCTTACTGTGTTCATTTAATTTGGCATTCAACGTCTTGCTGGAATCTAAGCCCAAAGACGGGTAGGTTAACTTTGATAGAAAGACTCAAAAGGATTATGTCCCAAATCAGATTGTAAACATCAGAAGGCAGAAGCTATAGGTACCAATATGCCTAATTTTTTTTTTTTTTGAAGAGCTCTCTAGTTATGTTTATATAAGTGAAATTGAATGTTCTTTTTGGTGTTGCCTGACCCTATACCTTTGAAGGGTGAGCACTTCAGAAAAGCTTTTTCCGTTAGAAAGTGGTTTCCGTTAGGAGTGCCTCAAGTAAGTGAGAGGATATTTTGGGATGGAGTGTCTCCAGTAATTTTTATATTTTGAAAATGGTAGTTTTGTAACTTTATTAAATTTTGGAGTGTCTGCATAAAAAAAGGGAGCCCCAAAATCAGCTCCCAATAACTTAGGCTTTGTTTCTCGAACGATAAAATCAAGATTTGATAAAATCTAACACTTGATTTTATCAAATGAGGAAGATGTTTGATAAATTTATAAAATCAAGTGTTAGATTTTATCAAATCTTAATTTTATCGTTTGGGAAACAAGGGCTTACTATATATTTTTGAGTAAATTACCATTAAGGTAAGAAAATAAATATTTATTACTACTAAGGTTAGTCACTCTTTTTAATTACCATTAAGGACAATCACTCTTTTTAATTACCATTAGGCACTAAGGGTAGCCATACGATTACATATGATTTTAGAAGTTTAGGCACTTTCATTCTTTAGGTATCGGCAATTAGGATATCAAGCTTAGAAACTTTCATAGGGTTTTGGGGATTTAAGAACTTTTATTAGGGTTTTGGGGTTTAGGGACTTAGGGTATCATATAGTTTCCTAGGGTTTTAGAAGTTTAGGCACTTTCATAAGGTTTTAGGGGTTTAGGCACTAAGGGTATTATACAGTTTCATAGATTTTAGAAGTTTATGCAGTTTCATGCGGTTTAAGGTTTAGGCACTTTCATGCGGTTTAAGGTTTAGACACTTTCACTTTCATACAGTTGGGGGTTTTTAAATTTAAAATGTAAAATAAAAGAGGAGGGAGGGTGGGGGGATGTCGGGCATCGGCTTATATCTACTTTACTGGTGCTTTTTGGGTTTTAAGTTGGAGCGCACGGGAAGGAGGGGTGCAAAATTGGACCGGCCCATACTTTTGCCTGCCTTTTTCCTTTGTTTGCCCAAATCCATGGGCTTGTTAGGCTTCCTCCTGAACCGGTTTGGGTGCCATGTAAGAAGCAGTGAAAACAAGTCGAATCGAACCGAGCCAAGTCTACTTATTCGGTTCAAGGAACTGAGCGGACATTCGGGTCAAACCAATCTAACAAGAACTCAACCCGGCCTCGACGATTAAGCCAACAAAACAAACAGTAGAGGCCATACCACCAAGCCCACCATGTTTTCACTAGCAAGGCGACTCCACCACGCCTCGAACCCACGGCTCCACCAAGCCGCCGCCTCCGCCGCCCATCAACTCCGCCACATAAGGACCGACGCCGCCTCCTCCTCTCCCGCTCGTAGGCGTCGCCCTAAGTTTGGGGCGGCGGCACTGAAGAAAGCGGACGATAAGTCGGAGTGGTGGGTGGTGGACGGCGAGATGCACGAGATCGGCGAGAACGTGCCTTTGAGGGAGAGGTTCGTTATCCCACGAGATAATATCCCCAATAAGCGAAGAAAGCAGCTTCGTGATCAGTTCATGCGCCGCACTCGTCTCGTTATCAAAGAATCGGTTTGTACTACTCCTTTTAATCTCTTCTAGGGTTTGTGTTATCCTTTAGTGAAGATGCATGACTTGCTGAGAAATGGGTGGATACCATAAGAAATTTTCTATTGGAGGTGGAATTGACATCGAATGGAATTTATGTCCAATTTCAGCAAAAATTAAGCTGCTTGAATGCAAATTGGCTAGTGGAAGTTGGGATGGAGGTAAAAGAAATGTCTTGTGTAATTACAAATTAAGGTCTGCATGAACCTAGTTGTTCGCGAGTGGCTTGAGGCTCGGCTAGGATCGTAAGTAAACGCGTTGAGCACGAGCTCGAATTAGTTGTCACTCGGCTCGATTGTAAAGGCCTGGCTCGTTTGTTGTGGCTCGGCTTATTTATGGAGACTCGTGTAGTAAACGAACCGAGTTGGAACACCTTGATAATAAATGAGCCAAGCTTGACCTCCAGTTCAATTATTTGGGCTCAAGGTAGACTAGTTTTGAATGACCCGAACTCGAACACAAGCTCAGCTCAGCTCCGCTCGTTTGCAGCCTAATTATTTCAATCCATAAGGTCGAAAAATAATCACCTTAATGGGTATTTTATGCCCTCAAACTCAATGCGGAAGTATATTAGCTACCCAATCTAAATTTGAGTTGTTGTCATTCAGTAATTAGTACAAATGCTTTGCTTTGAATTTCATACTCATACCTATCTAAAAGCAACTATGTGATAGTCATTTGGGAAATTGGAGGAAAGAACAAATGGAAACAACATAGTTTGTTTTGGGAAATATGGGTGTTCTCTTTCCTTTCTCTGTTTTCTCGGCAACCAGTCGATGGCTGCTCTGTTTGCACAACCATATTTGGTCTTTGATGCTTTGGGTTTCTAAATTTGGAGTATGCGTGGGAATTATAATTGGTTTGTGTCTTGATGTACTAATTTTTGCTTCCATAACTTGAAGGAGCATGAGCCCTGGTGCAAAAGGTATATGGAACTATATCAGGAGCTTAGGGAGAATTGGGAGAGGCTTTATTGGGATGAGGGTTATTCCAAGAAACTAGCTCAGGATCACGCTAACTACGACTCTGCAGAAGATGATGATCAAGATTTTTCACCATACCGGACAGTGTACTTCTTTTTTCTCTATTTATGGGTTGCGAACCTATCTTGCTTATTAGCCAATCAATTTCATCCACCTATATGCCTCATGCAGTAAATGCTTCATTGTTTCGCTTCCATTTTATGGCCTTATTGGATTTAATTGTCTCTTAACTGATATGGTTCGTTTGTATTGTTTTTCCAAGAAATTTGATGAAGAGACATTTTAACTTAGTCTTTTGCCTGTTTCAGGAGAAAGCGACCGTATGCTGATCAAATGAAGGTACTGATGCATATGTTGTATGAGATTTGGCATTATCTATGTTATCAAATCCTTAGGTTTGGTATTACATAATTCCTTCGTCTGCCTTGCATAGAAACGAGGTAGCTGAACAGACTTTGCAGCCTTCACCATAATGTAAAATGGATTCAAATCTTCTTTTTTTCCCAGTTCTGGATCACCCAAATCTTTAATTTCAGCTTCTAATAGGTGCTGGGATATGCTCCCTCGATTTATTTTGATTGTTTAATCTTGTGTATTGTAAACGGGAAAAGGTTTGGAACATGAAACCAAAACATGAAAAAGAACATGAAAACGTATCCAACGGATGAGATCCATCCATTGGATGTGTTTTCATGTTTTGTTTCACGTTTTTCTTTCATGTTTTGTACCAAGGCCCATTGTAAACATCCTTGTTCATTTGTATACAGCATCTGCCTATGTATTCTTTTTCTCATGTTCATTTTGTTTCAGTGGCAATGTGTCCCTTGCAACTTTTTTCCCCAGATTCTAAATATTTCTTGGTGAAAAAGAGGTTGGACTTGGACCTGCTGCATATCGTCTGTGTAATCTTGATTTTATTCATGCTTCAGTACACACTGATGAGTCATATCAATGTGACTCTACTGAATGCAGGACCAAGGAATGGGAAGAAATATGCAAGATGATACCTGGGAAAGGGTAAACCAGATCCGAGATAAGTTCGAATACGACAGAGAAAAAAGAATGAGAGAAAGGGGTAGGTTTAATTAGTTTTGATAATTCTTGTGTCTTTTTCAGTTACTACTTTGTTGGATTGTTTACTGATTTGAGCTTAAGTATGATTTAATGACTTAATCATTAAGGGTGCCATTATTTGTGATTTGTTTGTGCGACACTGACAGTCTTCTGGCAAGATGAACTACATAAATAAACTTGACTTAAGCCATGTGCCAAATATGCTAGTGTTAAGTTATAATTTCCCTTTCTCCATATCTTCAACTTCTCTATTTGCTGTTGAAATGCTCAATTAACTTAAAAATCAATTGCTTATTGCAAAGTTTTTGCAAAATAGTTTTCATCCTTCAAGTTGCCAGTCCCAAATAGTTCGTTTAGTTCAGTTGAGTTGATTTGCTTTATCCAGGCTGAAAGCATGAAATGAATGGATTTGCTAATAGTGCTAGAGATTAGATTTTATGCAGTCCACCGGTCACGAAAATCTCTTGGTTGATTGCTACACCTTGGTTACCTGTAAATTCTGCAGAAGTTAGGTATACCCTTATACATTATCCGTCCCACTTTGCAAATGATGTATTTTAGCCATATCATTAGGAGGATGGACGTAGTGAGTTGAGCATGAGTTCTTTGAAGCATATTTTTTTGGCTTGTACACAATTGACTAAACCAAGTCGAGCTGAGCTTTTATTGGTTGCTATATTCGATAGGGTGAAATTCTTACTAGGATATTCTTGTCTTTGCAGCCTTTGCGCCTATGGACAGAGGAACAGGTTTTGTAGTGGATGATTCGGGATCAAACAATCGCCCGCTCGACACTCGGAGATACTTCCCACAATCTGAAAGAGGCTGATGAACAAATGTCAAAATGTTTAGCATGAGAACTGACAGGTTTTTTAGTTGTACATTTTCTTGTAACTTTATAGAGGAGATGAGTTCTGCAGCAACAACATTTAGACGTTACAGTCGTACAAGATTGGGATCATTATGAAACTTTTGGTTCCATCTCCCTAAAGTAACTTTTATCATATGTTAATTTTATGGAATTTTGTATTATTGTTTAACTAAATACATGGTGAATTATTTCATCCACAAAATACTTGCTTCAGATATCTTATTCTTGTGCATTTGGTGCACTTTCTCATATTTCTTGGGACCCGACGTGGGGTACAGAAACTTAGGGCCAGAAAATGTACCGATCTGCTTGGGGGACCCACTTTTGAGTCCCACATGAGCGATCCGAACCGTTCATTATTCTTAAAACAATTTTCCGAGGGGCCCCACAAAATTTCAGCTCAATCGGACGGTTAGAAGTGCTTAAACCAAAGGACGGCTTAGCATGGGGAAGATCTGGAATACAACATTCGAGAACGGAATGCTCCTGTTCTAAAATTCTTCGAGGCAGAACTTTACGAAGCGTTGTGTGTGTATCATTTTTGAATTTTTTTAGAACCAATTGCTTCATATAGTCGTATGTACAATTTCTTTATTGGAGAAATCCATACTTCTTACACACTGAGCAATCTGATTCCCAGTTAACTAGTCAAAGAGCTAGAATGAAAAATTGAAACACCAAAAGAGCATAAACATGACCCATCAAGAAAACCCATCCGCCGCTGTGACTTGAGAGGAATTCAAGACTAAATTCTGATGCTCTTCCTTGTTCATAGCAGCTCTTCCGAATCGGGATAGCTGATGGCTAAGCTGCTGCATGTCTGTCGTCATTGAAATGATTGTTTGAGTATTCCCCTCGTGTTCTAACAGCTTCTGTGACGATTTCTGAGCCGTGCTGGTTCGGTGCAGGTGGCACTTGAATGATCCGACGTGGGTGGTCGGAGCGCATATGCATCTACTTTTGGACGTCGGATTCGGTTTGTTTCCCATCACATTGTTGTTCTTCAATACATTCTGCATTGCTTTAACTATATTTGCTTGCTGATTCGACGTCCGATTCCTCTTCTTATGCCTGTGTGCATCAGTAGGATATGAAATGGGCACATTCATCACAAAAGAGGTAGTAAAATATTACCTGGCTTACATAACTGGTTTTTCTACTAGGAAAAACCTAGATTCATCCCATTGACAGAGGTTTCCTGTTTTAATTGTTTTATCAACAAACAAAAAAATCTCTATTCTAAATTGTGGAGCTTCCATTAACGACCTTGCAAAGTCAAATTCTTCTGTTTGGTTCTGCTGACAAACGTAAGGGAAATCGAATCAAGAGAGACAGATTTTACATGGTTGAGTTTATTTTGGGATGTAAACTTACTCCACGGGTAGTCATCAATGACTTACACTAAAACAAAAGGCAAAACAAATGCTCAAGAGTCACAAAGAAGAAGAAGAAGAAGTTCTACAGCAACCCCCTCTCAAATCTCACCAAGCCCCAAAATACAAGAAGCTCTCTCTCAGACCCTAATATGTTCTCTCATAGCAAATAATGAGTCCCAATACAAGTATTTATAGTTCTTGCCTAACCAAAAACGAACCAAATTGGACTTTGAAACCTTAAAAAAACCCTAAATCCCTGCCACCCGCAATCAATGCCGTGTCCAACCCTAAATATTGGTTGTTAAGTCCAGGGACAAAGCCCGCTAGTGAGGCGGGGTTGGCACGTGCCAGGTTCCAAAAAAGGTTTTATTTTACTAATGGTTTACATGTTCAAACAACTTGATTTTTCACACATGCGATGCAAAAATAGCATTTTAAAAGATGAATGATTTGGATCATTAAAAAAAATACCACAAAGACTTTCACTTAAAGACCAAATGATAACTGAATCAAGCCTTTCTTTTTTTTTTGTTCTTCTAACAAAATAGATAGTTCAGGGTAAAGCTTGAGTTTGCACTTAACCTTTTCTCTTCACATTTTACTAACTGAGACATCCAAACTCAAACTCGGGTTCGACTGGCCGGACGACCGTGACTCGTCCAAACGGAGATCCCCATAATTGAGCCGATCTTCACATATTTGATGTTTCTGGTTTTGTTGCTACTTGTCCCTTCTCATCGTATCATGGTTTTGTCTCAACTACTTGGGAATCGACTTCATGAATTCTTTATTCCTTATCATGATATTGTTCCTTGTTTGGTTCATGATATTTTTCTCTCGGGACACTTATATAATTCCCAATCCACACCATCTAGTCTAACAAAGTAGAATGTAAGACAAGAAAACCAAGTTCAAGTCACACACAGGAAAAAGCTGGCGAATAACAGAAGCGACAGGGAAACAAGAACGATTCGCGACACATTCGTAAAATGTAACCGAAAAGAAAGATATATCTACCGACGTCTACCTACCTTACGCGACAATATACTGCCTGTGTTTACGGAAAAATATTTTCATTGTCAATGTAGGAAGATACATCTACGAAGTTTGAAGAAAAACATACAAACGGTTCGGGACGGTTGTGTGGGATTCCTCGAGTCTCTGTAACTCCGACAGCATCCTTATCGATCCGAAGTAGCCAAAACAGAAATTAGGGATATATCTTAGAAGAACTATTGAAGGGGATGATGGATATATGTAGATCTATCCAGATAGAGTGGAAACTGGAAGACGGATTTGGGCGCGAACTAATAGGATCCTAACTGACTACGTAACTCAAAAATTGCCAAAGATAAAAGTTTGTATTTGGATAAGAACGAAATATTTTTAAGGCTTTTGATTAGGCAAATCGGAGTATTTCTTCGAAGGGCAGTGATTTTTGCACTCTAGTTATTTATTTGCACTCTTAAATTTTTACTTTAGTGCTTAAAATTAAATACAACACAAATACTAGTCGTCAAATTTTTGAGTGCGTTTATAAGAAAGTTGAGTGCTAAAATCATTTACCTTGTTAGAAGTCTCTACTCTACCAACGTGCGAAGCTTCAAAGTGTGACACGTCTCCTAAAATAGCCAAGTACTTGGAGTTTATCACTTAATATTTAAGTTTACATACGCTTCATTTTTTTTAGTGCTCGTAGCATGCGATTTAAGTTTATGGATAATTACGGAGAATGCTAAACTTGTAAGAAAGGTGAACAAAATTGTTATTTCATCCTAATTTCACAATTATGGAGAATGCGTTCGTACCTAAAATTGATGTTTCATCCTAATTCCACATACGAACGCATTCTCCGTAATTGTGGAATTAGGATAAAATACCTAAACTTTTATGGAGGATTAACAAATTGCACACGTAAATATGTAGAGTAACCCATCCATATATCCAATATCTAATTTTCTTTTTCGCATAACAAAACAAGCGAAAACCATATGATATTTTACGATCAAATTCGAACTGTTTTTCATCACATACTGAAAAGCTAGCAGAGATTGAAAACATAAACCCCATTGCAAAACTAAAAAAAAATAAGCAGCAAGAACACCATTTAACCATTACCAAATGGTAATGAGAATTTCATCTTCTCTGACCAACAATCTCTTTGGCAGCGCCACATAAAAGGGTACGTACATCAATATATAGCCCCAAACACAGGCATCATAATATAAGCACTACAAGCCTCCCGAGTCCGAAAATATAATGCTCTCTTCATTTTCCATGTCCATATTTATACACACAGGCGTATTGTAAGCTCTACCGGCCTGCAGATTCATGAATCACAGCTCGGCTGCAGGCAGCTTGAAAAGAAACCGCATCCTCTCTTCTGGAAAAAAAAAAGAGAAACATGAAAGCAGTCAAGAGTGTGATCTGATTCGTGAGAGTGCTATTTCATCCTAATATCCTAATTTCACAATTACGGAGAATGTGTTCGTATATGGAAATCCCATTAAAATACTTGCTACATTACATAAGGATGTAACGAGAATTTTTATGTGCTCGCTACTGGTTACTTTTAACGCATAACTCTCTTCCTTTTTTATTAGGTACATCATTCGAAAGGTGTATCTATGGTGGGGCCCATGTATCTATGGTTGGGCCCGCAGTGGCCAGGTAGTGATACTGCTGCTAATCCATGCTCTAAATCTCATCCAATACGGAGTACCTTTTTTTTTTTTTTGGTTGCTTTTTCGCCCTTTTTTCACGGTTTTGCAATTACAATGACTGTGATTGCAGTTTTCCTAAAAATAAAAAAAGGGATAGCAGTAATATAGGTGGCAGACAGGTAGAACAGAGTCGAAGCCATAGATTTTGTTTAAGGTCCATCGTAGCCTGGATCGGAGCTAAACGAAAATTGAGCTTACATTTTTCAAAAGGGTAATTAATGAAGACAACATTAGTAACTTTATGAAGGTTAGTATGGTAAATGAAAAGTTTTCCCGAACTTTGAATCTGAACCATTCATTTCACCTTCTTGAAAATTTTAGGGGAAACTTTCTCTAAATCTTAAAGATTCTTTTCCCATCTCTCATCTCTCCAATCATTAATCATATTTCTCTCTCTACTCGTACCCTTCTCTCCAATCATTATTTTCATTTTTCTCTCTATCTCTCTCCAATTATTACACATCTCTCTAATTATTACTTTTTTCAAAAACTCATCCAAACATTATCTCAAAAATATTTCTCAAAATATTTTTCTCAAAACTCTCAACCAAACACAACAGTCTACATTTTGTTAGTTATTTCCTCTACATATCACGTAATCTATTTATAAACTACTTATCTCAACTTTTTTTTGTAAACTATAATATGACCATTGAAAAGACATACTCCCTCTGTCCTAAAATGTTAGTTCAGTATTTTATTTTGGGTTGTCCTAAAAAGTTAGTTCATTCAAAAAAATCAATATATTTTATTTGATAAATTTTCATTTTTACACTTCTTTTTTTTATATGACATAATTATGGACAAAATGAAAAATGTAATGATTGTGTCTTGAAAAATATTAAGATCACAAAAAGTGAGTCAAACATTGTGGGGGCAGAAAGGGTAATCTAAAGTCAGATGTGTAGGGTCAAAGGGTGTCATTCTAAACAACTTTATTAATTGGTGTAATTCAAAAGTAAAATAGAGCAAGTTATTTTCACCTGCGATGAAAACAAATGTTTCATTCAAATTAATTATAGCGGCCCGTGTGATTGTGTACTACACAATCATATTAACTACACAATCACACGAACAACTGTGATTAATTTGTAGGAAACATTTGTTTCCGCAGGCGGTGAAAATAATGTTTTCTCAAGTAAAAAGCTCACATGGAGAGTATGCTTTTCACAGTTGAGAAAAAGACAAAAGGATGTTCACAAATCAAGTCAACAAAATTCATGTGTCTAAGGTTAATAAAAGAACTGTCAAGTGTAAACGACGTCGACGATGATGAAAAAACAGAAGTGCATGTGGGTCGTTTTGAAATAATTCCAAAACTGAGGGGTACTAGAAGAGTTATGAAAAACTTGAAGGGGGAAAGCGGTGGGAACTCACTCTTTTGGACTTAGCACGGAGGAGCTCCGGCGAGATCCGGTAGAGATCTTCATCCACTGGTTTCGGAGCTTTTCTAGGCCGACGCGGTGGCGGCGACGTTGAAACCGGACTTGGTGGTTCTTTCAAATCACACACCACCCAACCCTCCTTTTCCGCTTCTTTCTCGTGCTGGTAACCTGCTTTTTCCTTCAAAAGGAGAAAGAAAAAGAAAAATACTCAACACTGTTCGATTTACAAAACCTAGAAAGCTTTCGAAAAACCAAAATGCTCCGGACACAACATCCGGAGATTCCGGACAAAACACTAACACGGGACGGGACGGAACCCATGCGTGAGCCTAACCCGTGGGCCCCACCCCATGTGAGTGTCGGTGTCCGTAGCATTATTCTTCGAAAAATTGACAAAATTATTCTTAAGATACTGTAAATATTCTTAAGATACTGTAATAGTATTCTACTGGTGACACGTAATATCCAAAATGTGATATAAAAATTGTGGTCCGCCATGGTATTATTGGATGCGAAATGTGGTTTTTTTTTGGGAGGCTATTATACCCTTCGACGAGGAACGACGATCATGGCCGGAGTGACGACGTCATTCTCGTACAAGTCGCCGGCGACGTACAAATCACGATCTAGTCCAGCGTAACTGCAGTGAACCGACCCGGGTTGCCTAGCTGAGTCGAAACACTGAGTGAAAGGGAGGTTGTCGGCGCATTCCCAGCTGCCGAAAGCCGGCACATGGCTTCTCCAATAGTCCTACACAGACACAGAAAGAAAGCAAGAAACATACACCATTTCATTTCATTCATCCATACATGTGAATTTTAACCAATTTGGAAATTTGGCTAAGTAGTGAGAATTAGATCAGAAGGAAATGGCTTACATCCATGGCCTGAACAGAGAAGAGCTAGAGCTAGTTTTTTAGAGAGAGAGAGAGAGAGAGAGAGAGATTGAAGAAATGTCAAAGAGTTGAAAAATGGGTGTTCTTTGTTGCTCCTTTTCTACTAGCATGTAGGCATGGGTAGTTATAATAGTAGTAAAAGCTATAGTAAAAGGCCGGAGAGGTAGGAGAGCGTGAAAGGGTCTTTGTTTCTTTCTTTTTGGGTGTAGCGTGTAGATATGTGGTTTAAAAAGGAGAGATAAAGAGAGATCATGGGACCCGGGGGGGGTCAAGAGCTTTTACTGTTCAAGACCTAAGGCTGAGATTAAGATTTTATAAAATTACCCTTGATTTTATCAAATCGAAAAAGTTGAGATTTTATCAACCCTTTTCCTCATTTGATAAAGTCAATAGGTGATTTTTATCAAATTTTGATAAAATCTTTTGAAAAATAGGTCTAATTAGAAAATTGTGCCTGTAACGGCCAGGTTCACAAGGGTTCAAAAGACTTGGCTCTGTATCCGAGGAAACGAAGAGCCAAGGGTGTCACCCTCGTCAAGATGGCAAAAGTGAATGTGAGTCGGCCCCACTCGGTCCCGCCGAACGGACTCTGTTCTCGGCGTAAGGAAGCTTGGCATAAATCTTCGTGAATATAAGATGGTTGGACGGGATATCAAGACCATCAGGAACCCATGCTTGGACGAGCAAGTTCATGACATGACCACAAGAGCTCGGGGTATCTCATCCATGAGCACCATACGAACCGAGTCGATTGACCTTGGAATTGTAGATCACGGCAGACGTCAGGGGGCTCGGTAGAGGCGTGCCTAACAGTCTGAGCAGATCATTATAGAGAGCAGTCAACCACCCCGCATGCATAGCATTAATGGTGGCAGCCAACTACCCTGCATGCTACGCCTGCAGGACCACGTGGTTGACCGGAAAGTATTCCTAGACCAATTGACTCCTTAGCGACGGCAGCGGCCGAGGCGTTGCTTCCACGACAGACATCCTGATCGCTCCGGGTGTCATCCTTAGTACGGACGGTACGCGTGAGGTCCACGAGGGGTGTGATGGGCACGCCCCTCCTTGCCTATAGATAAGGCTTTCACCTACCTCACTCTAGATCTCTCTCTCGACATTCAATACCCTCTTAACTCACACACACTCTCTCTCTCTCTCTCTCTCTCTCTCGACATTCAATACCCTCTTAACTCACACACTCTCTCTCTCTCTCTCTCTCTAAGTTTGAGCTCTCTCCTCCCTCAGTTACTTACTTAGCCATCGGAGTGCCTTCCCGGACCACCACCGTCCGGGTTTGGCACTAACGTGGTTTCTTCTGTACGCAAGTCTATTTCCGAAGCGAGCACATAAGACCCCGGTGAGGCTCAGTCGGCCCTCCTCTCCCTCTCTCTCTCTCTCCGTATCGAACCAGAAAGCTCTAAGAGGTCATTCCGGTGAAGTGCCTCCCACAGTGCCCTTCAAATTAATACTTGACAACTTTTACAGTAACAATTACAATAAGAATAGCAGATGATTTTTGTGGAGTAGGGTGCCAATCTAATTGGGATGCCTTCCTCGTTTTGATGTTTTGCTCCCCGTTTAATCATTGTATTGTTGATATATGATTAATAAAAAAATTGTTGCCGTTCAAAAAAATAAATAAATAACAATACGAGAGAAGCTAAAAAATATAAAATTCTACTAATCATTATATAAAAACACAAACTACGAAGTCTCCAAATACATATCATCTAAAAAACGCAAGAGTCCTACTCAAGCCTAATACTAAAATTTATGGGAGTGCCCTTAATTTTTGAACTTTTTTTTCTGGATGCCTTAGGCCTAGGCTCTTGTGCCTAGGATCTGGGCCGGCCCTGCTTGGGTCCTGTAACACTTATTCGAGTCGTCAATCTTTGCAATTAATGGTTCAGGTTCGCAGAAGTTAGCACTCTTATCCATCAGAGTTAACTTTTATCGGTGACTGGCACTCTTATCCGTCAGAGTTAATTCTTATCGGTGATAGTTAACAAACATATCTAAATTATTCATTATCGAGACAGACGGCTGGAATGAGCCCTACTCGCTGCATGAGATCCAAAGAGAAAAATCTCTACAAATTAAATAGGGAAAGGTGAAGGATTAGCAACCAAGAGCAATTAATAAAGTTTCACGGTAGCAAACACAAAAGCGACAAAGTGAGATGGGGATTGCTTTAATTTGCTTTTACTACTACTACTACTACTTTGTCATCGTCCTTCTGTAAACATATGACCTTTTTGTTTAAAATCAGGGAGGGGCTGGTCAAGTGTTGTTGGCATTTGTTTGCCACCGATAAAGTATATTCAAATGAATTTGTCTAGCAAAAAACATGGTACCCTTTTTTTTTGGGTATTCAGAGAATTAGAAGGGTGCTCGAGACGGCTTGTGCGCATCGATCTCAATTAATTTCATTTCATGTCCAAGTAAAAGTAGGCTATCAACACTAGAATTGAGTATTTACAAAAAATTACTTTCAAAATTCTATTTCAATTTTGTGAGAAACAAACTCACCAACCTATCCGACCAATGTTGGAATTTGGGATTTCAAGAATGTACCTTTGCTTCTGTTGGAGATTGGTACTATACTACAGTCCCAAGTCCCATCTGAGAGTGGGGAAAATAAAAAGGTTGAAAAAGGAGTCATTAAGGCCTCAGCTACTACGCTGTTCAAAAAAAAAAAGGCCTCAGCTACTACTCAACACGCAGGGACCATGGGTAAGCTTTGTGCTCTGTGCCAATGCATGGCCAAGTATGGCCCAAAAGCTGAAAAAGTGATAAAGAAAGAGTAAAAATGAAGTAATTGTCCTCCCGGAGTACCATGTAACATTGTTTACATTATTCTTAACAAATCATTCGGTAGAAATCATTATTATTCACTTTTGTTTGATAATTTGGAAACAAAAAGTAATATACACAGTGTGATGACAATCTTTTATTTGTCGGTAAAACAAGGAATACAGACCCCATGTGTACAGACCGTATATAGATGGGGTCGGAGACCTCGTTGTGAGTCCCAAACGATCAATCGAACCCTTCATCCTTCTCAAAATTGAATTCCGAGTGGGCCCACGCGGGAATTGAGACAATCAGACGGCTGTATGTGCTTGATCCAAAATCACCCCATTTGATTCCAATTTTTTTTTAATGAATGGGATGATTTTGGATTGAGCTTATACAACAATCCGATTGCCTTGATTCGCCCGCGAGCCCACTCGGAATTCAATTTTGAAAAAGATGAACAGTTCAAATTAATCGTTTGGAACCAATAACGGGACCCCCGACGCCGGTCGGTACCGGCGGTCGGTACCTATAGAAGCATTCTTTATTTGTAAGGGGTACTAGGAGTAATCCGGGAATCCCCAACTGAGAAGTCAGTTTTACTGTTGGAGGACACTGGGAACTGTAAAAAGCACTCAAGACACAGTAATATCGCCAGCTTTGAATGGTACTATGATTTGCAGTCTTAAATAGTCGTTGTGTTTGGCAAGGTTTTGCAGAACCCAGTTTTCTAGTTTTCGGAAAAGTGGACCCACATGGCAGAGGCCATGTTATCTTTCATCCCAATTTATGGAAATTCTTTTTTTTTTTTTTTTGAACATAAGAAATCCCTATACTACTCCAACCTAAGGGGGAAGGGGGAGAGGCTGGCAAGGTTTGAACCTGCCACCTCATGAACAGAGTATGGGCTCCCAATCCACTGGGCTACCACTCATGTTCAATTTATGGAAATTCTACTCTACTACATGTCTTGTGCGAAATGGGTCTGTGCGGTCTACTTCAAAAA